>SNQJ01S0011400.1:29407-42547 GCA_010110895.2 Picea sitchensis
GTGGGGGGTAGAAGAAGGGAATTTGGGTAATGGATTGGGAGACTGTCTCCCAAACCAGTATTTTCCCTTGAAGGGGGGGGGAATCTAGGACAAGTGGTTTGGTGGTGGTTTGGGAATTCCTGAGGTAGTAGTTCGTCGATTGGTGGAACTTTGATGTGAGGAGATGTTTCAGTGAGAGGAGTATTGTCTCTGACATATGTTCCATTAGAGGAAACTACACACGCTTGTGTTGAAATAGAAGGGTTTAGGAGAGGTGGTGCTCCATGATAAGTCCCTAACAAGGATGGGTCCTTGAATATTCCAGGACCCATTTCGATGACTGAAAAATCATCCAAGATAGTGCAGATAAGGGGGAGAATGTTATCAATGTTGGTGGAATGATTAGGCTCGTAATGTGTAAGTTGTTCGATGGTGATGATTTTCCCATTATGGGGGAACATCATCGTATGAAACACAGAAGAGGATATTTGGGAGGGACTCTATATTGACAACCACGTGTTTGTATAATAATATCTTCCTCGTTGGTATGGAGGATATTGTGATCGACCAGATTTCCGAGTTGATTGGGACCTGGGTTTTGATATTGCCCTATTTGTGGTGGGGCAGAGTCTATCTCTTGTTGGGTATTCATCACACCTTGGCATGGAATAGGGTTTTTCAAAATGGTCAGAGGTGGTGGTTGAAAATAATGTCATGGGGCCTGCTAAGGGGAAAGAAGGGTCGGGGGGCAATGAGTGTTCATGGATTCTTTCATCCGTTTGAAATCGACAAGTTGGGGGTAGTGGTGAGTATAATGTCCATACTCATGAAATAGATCACAAGGGAAGTTAGTTATGAGATTATTGTTCTTCCCTTGTCATGGTTTATTGTTGTTGTTTCCCCCTTGGGGGTTTTGGTTGCCTTGATTCTAATTGCCCCCAGCGGGACGGTTTTGTTGGGGGTTATTTCCTGCGGGTCTCACGTTGTTATTGTTTCATTTTTTCCCTTTCTTCTTGGAATTATTCAACTAATGGGTCAGATTTTTCGTATTAAATTATTCAAAATCATAAACTTGTTGAATGGGAGAGGGATGAACAAAATCAACCTCGACATGTGGTTGTCCTGGTGGAGGAGCAACTTGCTGGGAGGGACCAGGAAATGGAAAATATGGATTTTTTGTGGAGATGATCCATATCGTGTGTAGGAAGTTGAAGTACTTCCACTATTGTTGGGGTTATATGCATGGGTTGGGGGTGAACTCATACTTGGTTGAGAGATTTGGTGCATCATGGGTACCGGTGGGGGTCCTCCCAATGGTGGAGAGTGAGCCACTGTATATGATTATTGGTTGTGGAAATTTTTATTTGTACCAAAAGTAGGTGATGGGTGGCCATAAGGGTTGAGATGCATCATAAAACCAATCAACCCATCTGCAATGTGATAAACCCTAGGTTTTTCCTGGCCAAATTGTAGGGGTCTGGGTGCATCAAGAAATATTGTGTACAAGTGACCTGATTGGGAATATATCAGGTTGAATTGTTGGGCCTTGTTGATGGACTCCTTTTAGGATTCAGGAAAAGTGGATGCTACATCCTTGAAAATCACAGGGACGAGTGATTTGAGAAACCAATCGAGACGTTGTTCTTTGGTGGTTTCTACTTTACACAAACTAGGTCATCCCCACCATTCATGGATGTGGTGGGCGATATGGATATCAGTGGTTTGTTTGAACTCAGAGAGAATCTCTAAAATAGTGTCATGACAAACTCATAATTGGAAGAAGGACAAAAAAGCCTTGGCCAATGATTCAAAGGTCACATGGGATCCAAATTTTTCTTCCACATACCATTTGGCTGATGAGCCAGTGAGAGTTCTTTGAAATAACCTCAAGCAGATTGAATCATTCATGATGTTGTTTGAAGAGCACCATAAGTGGAAGGTCATAACATGATTGGTGGGGTCTTCCTATGGTTTTCCTTCAAACTTTAGAATGTCTAAAGGAAATTTGGTAGGCATATTGGGCCAAGTGGCATCATGTAAAATGGGATCATTCGTGAGTTTGGTTAAATCAGGAATGTTGTGTTGGACACAACGACCACACTNGTAGGGATCTTTTTCAAACTTCCCTTCACAAAACTCCTTAGTTAGCAATCACCAATTACTCATCACTTATTACTATCATTTATAACCAGTTAAATGTGAACATATATCATCAATAAGTCATCACCATAAGGAATGCAAGGAACACAAGATGTATGTACAATTTTATTTTTATTACAAACTACAATCCTTGGGTTATTATCAACAACTGAATAGAGTACAACACCACAAGAGAACCAGCTCTGCAATGCAAGAATCATCTTACACAACTCAGCACCAACTGAGAAGAGGAATCAATTCTCAAAAGATACCAATATGTCAACAATTACATGACCTGTCAGTAGTGAAGCACGCGTATGTACACACTCTACCAATAGTACAACTCATGTATGTACATGACATGTCTGTACTACAACCTATGTATTCATTATGAACAATTAGGGTTTTCTCTCCATGAAAAACTCAGATCCTCTGCAGCCTTTAGTCACATTCAATTATGTATTTCATTTTCCAATATGTACCATAACTAATCTCAACACATCCATACTCTCCAAAAACTTACTCATGTTCCTCAACCATACAATATGAATGTTACTCAAACATAAGTAACCAATATACTATGGCAACCATATTAGTACTGAAACATAAGAGTGTTTCTCACTCTATAAATAAATCAACATAACCATATCACCTCAACCATACCAAGAATTACTTAAGCATTCATCATACAATAAGCAAGAGTATCCATCCAGAAAACTATGTAACCATACCAGAACTTTTATGGCAGATCTGAGCCCATATAATGCAAATTTGGAACTTGCTTCAGACTTCAAGAACCTGGCATTATATCACACTCAAGTCTTCACGAATTCCTCCAACTATACGTGCTTTGTCCTTCTTCATCCCGCGTGTGTACGCGCTCTGGCTCATTGCAGCCTGCATATGTACGCTCTCTGGCCTACTTCTACTTGCGTACTCCTTCAGAAACTAGGGTTTCTGAACTTTTAAAAGTTTTTTCGTCAAGATCTTAGACTTATAGAAACTTTGATGTGTCCATGAGGTCCTCTAATCAATCTCTCTCTTAGAATATATCTTCAATATATGCTCAAGAGATATTTTTTTACAAGAGACCCTTGCCTCTTATTTATACTCTCCAAGTAGCTTCCTTAGAAGCATCTTCTAGGTCACTTTATCCACATAGTCACCTATGTCCAACTTTGTCTAATTTTCCACTTGTCCATATATTCAATAGCCACTTGACCACTTAACCCACTTTCTTCATTTTAGGGTTAACCTTCTTATAACCACTTTCCATAAATATAAAGTTCTCCATCTACTTTATTATTTAAATAATCTTTTTTTACTTTATCAGTTCACTTTATTATTTAAATAATTTCTTCTTTGTAATCACTTTGACTTATTTGACCTTTTGGGGCTTTTACCTATCATATGAGGGTCCTCCAAATTCATAAGGCCATAACTATCAAACTGTGAGGAGTTATGTGATGTTCCACATACCACCAGAAATGGCATGAAAATAACTATCCATATAGGATATTTTCACTAACAAATTCATTGATCTTCATATCATTATTCCATAATTAAGCATGGTTTCTCTAACCATACTACTAGGATAAATCAACCACAAAGCATCTTCTCGTGAGGGATTTCACCATAAGAGGACCACTTTGGAGTTCATCCATTTGTACTTTCTATCAACCATGACAAGACAATAATGAGTCATCTTTACATCAATCCAACTGGAATAAACCATGACAATACATCACTATGCAATTGTCCATTTGTTATTGATTCTATGCATGATCACATGATCCAACGAACAATACATTAATGCATCCATCCATGTATGCATCATATATCAATGACAACACATCGATCCATCTTCATTTATGTATGGCATCATCTATCTATGACTCCACTTGACATCAATTCATTTACAACAATGACAATACATACTTCATCAATATACTATGACAAGACATTCTTCCTTTGACATATTCATCAATATACTATGACAAGACATTGTTCCTTTAACATCAATGACAACATGATCCAACAATCTCCCCCTTTGGCATTGATGGCAATACCAACATTGATGTCAACACCAATCATTGATGGAAACATGTATACAAGGCATTTCTCTACATCAATAGTCATATCAATCACATCAATGTGACTATCTGTCCCCCTTTGACATCAATGGAAAAGGGTAGTTCTCTCCTTGGGGCTGCTCCCCCTGCCTGAATTCTTTGTATCTTATTATAAATAATATATCCCCTTTTGAACAAGGGATATCACTCTAATGTAAAGCCAAAGACATATCGCTCATGCTCTCCTTGTTACCATCGCTCCCCCTAGAACTATGCCTCTGTGCTCTTTCTCCAAGTATGTGGCTCTTTTTCCAAGTATTTATCTTTGCATCTGATAAATATCTCCTACTGGAATCATAGGAAGAATAATGACTCCCACTATGGTTATGTATCCCCTTATATTCTCTGCAATATGAAAAATATGCTACCACTGCAATATGATTATGCTGCAAATGCTACTGCTCAACTGGAACATAGATCAATCACTCTTTCTATGACGATCCTTGGACCTATCCATGCATCAAACACATTCCATACCATACATCATGAAGAAAAATATATGTCAACAATGAAATAGAGAATCATGAACAAAACATCAACCAAGTACATTTTGTGCCATATTGTGTGCCCATCATGCACAACACCCATGTACATCAACCATGTATATTAATACCATACAATATGCCCTAAGCTATCATCAATGGAGTGTATCAACCATATGCCTCTACTAACATGCCAACCATGTGCCTCATACAAGTGTCATATCACTCATGATATTCCTCTACCATGAACCAAGTGCCACAATTATGCATCTTCAGTCAATCAAGTGTCTCAATTATATCATCCCATACATCATGTACCAAGCATATGCTAAACAAGTAATACTGATGATGTACTTTAGTCAAGTACTATCCCCCACAAAAATATACCATCTATGAGTGCATCAACATTTCACTAAACATGGATCACCACCTGTACCAAGCAAGTGCATAAACCATGCACCAATACCACAAAAAGATGAACTACAATCGAGATGTGTTTCCATACATGTATGTTATATCAACCATAAGCCATGTGCCAATCATACTTCTAGTAGGTTCCTCTAACAATGTACCAAATGTGTACCAACCATGCATCAACTATAGATCAAGATATGACTCATCAATGGTGTACAACATGACCATTTCATCAACTCATCAACTACATGTCCTAATATGTATCCCATCCATATGTCAAATGCATGCACCAAGATATCCAACAAATATTCTTCCAATAATACATCATAAGCTATATCAATGAAACTCAAATATGTACCAACCATGTACCCCAACAAATCAAACTCAACCACCATTCGCTACAACAAATACTAAGAATCCAAAAATAAATGTATGTTGGTAGAGGGGCAGACCCAAGGTTCAACACACCAACAATGCACCAAAAAAACCCTAACTATCGACCCTTTCAGCAACACCTGTGAAGCATATGAAGTCTCACCCGAGTTAGAGGTAGGGATGGTTGCAGGACTCAGGTGTCTGCAACCTTAGCTAGGATCCATATCTATGATTACACACTTAACAAAGCACTTAGCATCAATAGTTCACCTAGAATTAACCCTTCTCTCACTCCGCAGATAACATAGAGCATCACAGTTTATACTTAGATCTAAGATTATTCATCACTTAGAAGCATACAACAGACCCAATCTGGTAGACCAAGCACTTAGCAACTTCATACACATCAAATCTATCATCTATACACATCTAATAAGCACAAATCATAAGTAAATCTATCTAAACATGTCATAGCACTTAGCAAGAGAGAGAAAGAACATGTAAGTAATAGCACAAAGCATGACGCACAGATTTATGTGGTTCACCCCCACCCTAGGGCTATGTCCACCAGCTCTTCTTCTCTATTATTGTTGGCCAATCGGTTACAAGCACAGATCCTCAAAACCTACTCCGTGCAGGATAGGAGATCTGCGCAGCTCGCTAGATCCTCCTTCCCCGAGTAGATCTAAGCATAAAACCTTCTTACAATCCATGCACTCAACATTTATAATACTTGCACTCAGCTCTACAATCATATCACAAAGATCAACTCTTAGCACTAATCCACTTCTCAAGTGTCCTCTAAAAAAAGGTCCCTTCTTACATAGCCTAGACTTCTATTTATACATTACAAAAGAGGGCCTAAACATGGGTAAATCCATGGGCCGACATCCCGGTCTCGTTACATTATCCCCAAAACCCAAAAAGGACCCAAAAAGGGGGTCTAGCTTCCACAATATTTGCTTCACCTTGTGCTCCATCTTTGACAGGTTGTCGAAGTCCCAAAAATGGTCAAATATGACCAAGTGTTCCTCAAAACATGGTCAAGGGCCAACAGGCCCCCAACACTCACCTGTGACTCGTCCTAAGTCACTAAGGTCTGGGTAACTTTGCCTCAAAGGTCTCGAGCTTGGCTCAAGCTGCTTCAAATTGTCTCTATGCTGCTGCTTCTTGCTCAGTGAATTCATGAATAACCACTTCACTGATAGGTCCTTCCAGTTGTTGCTTGACCGTAACAACTACTTGTTCTAGTACTGTTCCTTGGCCTTCAATTTATTCAAACAGTAGATAGGCCACCTCCTGGCCCAACTGGAGTTTCTAGGTGACTTCCATCACTTTGTTTTACATGGTAAGAATGAGTTGTTGGGTGGTGTGTTGTTCTTGGGATCTCTTCATCCTCTCAATGGGTGACAGGAGCTTGAGTTGTGCCTATACTATATCTACATGCTGCTTTGCTTCCTGGAGTTGGGACTCCAATTTCTTCAACACTGGGTCTTCGAATAGTTGTTCATATATTTGCGTGCTTCTACTACTTAACTGTTTTCATTCTGTAGAAAGTATTTTAATCCTCTTGACTGCACTCTAAGCATTCAATTCTCATTGGTCGTGTACTTATTGTGGGGTACTTGGTATAGTTTGAAGCTCTAATTCCACGATCCTTTGTTGAAGCTGCTGAATAACTTCAGCAAGCTTCATTACTTGACATTTGAAGGGTTATTCTCTTTTTTTTTCTAAGCCAGTGATGGAGCAGAATGCTCGGTTAACTTCCATCCTGATCTGCTTCATGAGCAGTTTCTCTTTCTCCTTTTGGATCTTCGCTCTATCTTCTTCAAATGTTGCTTGGAGAGCATCCTTCTCTTGTTGTGTGGCTCGACGTTGTTCTATGATTTTTCTTGTGCTTTATTTAAGGCCTGAGTAACATGCGTTGTTTCTTCTTGTGCGTGTCGAAGGCATACTTCAACTGTATAATCAATCTTGCGGAGTTGAAATGATTCTTCTCCACTTCTGTTGTTCCTTCTGGTAGAGGCACAATAGATATTGCGCAGCTAGACTTGAGTGCTTGTTGCACTTCTTGGAGCCCAATTTCAATCTTGTTGTATATCTGCTCCTGCTTCACTTCCTACTTTTCTGTTATCTCTTCTATGGCTTCATTCATAGTTGTGAGGAGGAAACTGAAGTCATCCAGAGTGAGCGTGGTCTGCATCTTGGTTACAGTTTCTTTCGATTTCTTCTGGGAGGGAGACTGTGGAAGTGACCCTTTTCTCTTCTTTATAACTTTGACTTCGTCTTTTGGTCTATGTTTGACTTCCTCTAGGTCTTTGCCATTACTTCCTTGATCTAGTGTGATGGAAGTCATCCTTATAGATATGCTATCTACATCCTCAACCTCTTTAGGATTCTTCATATTCTTTATCTTACTGGGACCAGGTGTGTCCTGTGCAGCTTCTAGGCTATTGATGTCTGAATTGTCCATTGGATCTACTGCAACAAGGAGGTTCACCAACCATTCCTTGGTGATCTCTTTTAGGTCTTCTTCTGTCAGCTTATAATAGGACTGAAGTTGTTCCTGGTGCTCATCAGCGCGTGGAGTTAGGTATATAAAGTGGCGGTCCACATTGAACTTTATCAGAGGTTGGAACCTTTGTAAAGTGTTTGGGGTTATGCGAGGTTCACCCCCTATGGCTTCTTTCAATTGGTTATAGTATGTCTGGAAAACGACATTCGATTTCCATTGCTTGTTCATGTCGGTCGAGTACCACAATGTATTAAACTTCGTGGCTAGTGGCTCAAAGGGGTCGAGGTCCAGGAAGGTTGCACCTTCTGATAGCTCCCATGCAACAAAAGTGATCAGTATTAGAAGCCAGCTAAAATGGAATTCATGCCCCTGATCCTGGGCTTCTCTACAGTCAATATCTAGCTGGTTTACCAGGTACTTCTCCCAGTTCATCTGTAGTCCCTCTGTACATTTTCCTGCGAGGTCAACTACGAAGCCTGATACTTGTGTAGGTTGATTCTTATGTACCATATTTCATGCAATCAATTGACATGTGAGGCGCACTATGCCACTTTAAATAGAGGCTACCTTGTAGCCTCGTGCACCTTTCTCGACATTTCCATAAGATTCTTTAATATTCTGTGAAAGAGCACGGTCCACGGTCTTTCCAGGGTAGTAATCCTGGGGATCAGGGCCCTGCATGCCAAGCCCAGTGATCCTATTAATCAGTTCCAGATCAACAACTATGCGACGGTTTAACCATAGGTATCCTCCATGGTAACTTGCTAGCAACAATTTTACACAAGCATTCACCTCCTAGTGTCTTTCAAAGTGTGGTATTTTCATAACGTTGAGCAAAGTAGACTATGCGAGGTTCATTTTCCATTGCTGAGAGATGATCTTCGAATTATTTCCCTTAGTTCTTGTCAATTACTTATATAGGGCGAGCATGTTGTAAACCTTACGGTCCCCTAGGTTGAAGTCGCAACACTGTAACCTTGTCTTGATGATGCTTGGACTTCGGTGGACATTCCTCTTTCCGACATGACTCTCTCAGTCTTTAAATTGAGAAGGACCTCTATGATGGATTCCTCAACAACGGTGATCTCGTCGGACATACGCACTTGGAAAAGATAATTGAGGCATGATGATCTCATATACTGCACTAGGATGAACAATCTACTTGCAATGATCACTGTATACAATCACTAGTTCTGTGGGCTTTGAATTTTCAGTTGGAAAAAGTGTTCTTCGGGCACAGTGTGATGAGCTAAATAGGAAATTCGTCAATGATCTTCTTGCAATAGGTATGAAGCTTCTATTATTGTAGATCTGTCCGTTATGGTGAGGTCCAATGGTCTAGTGGTGATCCTTTAATGCTTTTCTATCTATTTTGGGAAGAAGTCAAATGGGTATATCGATCCAACGACTAGATTGTTGTGCCATGATGAAGTTCCATATGTCGTTGTTCTGATATCCTGGCGAAGTTCAATTCCTGTGATTTTTATTTCTACAGTGTTCCACCTAGGATCTCTTGTAACTTTTCAATCTTCACCTTTTTCTTACTTAATTTTCTAGCCTTCTTCCTGGTAGTTTTCAACTCGGTCGGTCTTTTCTCATTCTGATTCCTATCTTCTCTTGACATAATAACTTTGCACTGCTGAGATTCTTTCTTTATATCCAAGGGAAATACTCCTTCAACATATGGATTAGGTATGTCAGTCTTATTTCATTCCTCTAATGCTCTTATAGCTTCGACTTCCAATTCCCTAGTGTCCAATAACTTATATTTGTTCTCTTGTTCTTCCATCAAGTAGGTGATCCTTCTAGTCATAAATTCTATGAGTTCTTGCTTCTTCTGTTCCAGGGCTTCCTTTTCTTCTTTTCTTCGGTTCTGTTCGTTTTCAATCCAGATCTTGCCTAACAAAGCTGGAAATGGGGCACGATCCTCAATAAATTTAATAACTTTGAATTCTTCCTCTGTCAAAGCTCCATGGGTATTCATAGCTATCTGGGTTATCCTACCACATAGGGTTACCATTTTTCCTTTAAACAAGCCTATTTTTCCTAGTGAAGGAACCATAGCAGGCCTTCATAGGGTTTCCCAAGTTCTTTCTATCATAATGTTCATCTGTGTTTCCTCATCCAGAGCACAGTCAATGTCGAAGTCTCCTATTCTTACTTCAATTTTCTCCTTTTCTTTGAAGATCTCTGACAAACTGGCATCTTTATGTTCATTCAGGGTTTCTTTCATTTTCAGTAACATAATCTCTGATTCTTTCTGGGGTTCTTCTATAATATTAGTCTCTTGATCTCCTGCAGGGTTTTCTTTCTCCATATTCATATTTTCAAGTCTAGCAATCATTCTAGGGTAATCCAGTACTTCATGGTCCATAGCCTTACAACAGAGGCAACTACGTTTTCTCCCAGAGCATTCCTTAGCAAGATGTCCTGGTCTTCTGCAACTGTAAAAAAGAGTTAATCCTCTCTTTCTCTTCAATGATCCCCAACTTTTTATGTACTACACGCTAGGATCATAATGGCTAGCCTACAAAATTTTCTTTCTAGGATCCTGCATCCACTCGTTAGTCCAAACATTCTTTCTATGCATCGGTATAACATATCTTTCATTATTCTTAACAGATCTATTCATATCAAACATTCTTTCATCTAACAATGACCTAGTTTTCAAGCTAGAACAAAATCTATCAAGCATACCAAAATTCATGCTTCAGAAACAAAAATTTCCACTTATTGAGCACAAAGATTCCATATCTAAAACCTTTCACTATTCTTACCTTTATCAGAGCACGAAGCTTACAGATCTTACCTCTTTTCTTCAGATCTGGCTTCTTTTCTTCAGCACAAAGCTTCATAGGATGAGTAGAGTACTGCACATCAGAGCGACAGATCTATGCACAGATTTTCCACAAGTTCAGGATAAATCTTTACACAAAGCTTCTTCTTCCTTAGTTCCCAACAATCACAGTTTTAGGTCCTGACAATGGAACCATTTGTTGGAACAGGGGCATACCTAGGGTTTAACGCTACAACAACGCACCAACAAAACCCTAACTACCCTAACTACCAGCCCTTTCAATAACACCTGTGAAGCAGATGAAGTCTCACCCAAGGTAGAGGCAGGGGTGGTTACAGGACTCAGGTGTCTGCAACCTTAGTTGGGATCCAGATCTGTGATTACACGCTTAACAAAGAACTTAACATCAGTAGTTCACCTAGAATTAACCCTTCTCTCACTCCGCAGATAACACAGAGCATCACAGTTTATACTTATATCTAAGATGATTCAACACTTAGGAGCATACAACAGACTGGATCTGGTAGACCAAGCACTTAACAACTTCATACACATCAAATCTATCATCTATACACATCTAATAAGCACAAAGCATAAGTAAATCTATCTAAACATGTCATATCACTTAGCAAGAGAGGGAAAGCACATGTAAGTAACAACACAAAGAATGACACATAGATTTATGTGGTTAACCCCAACCCTGGGGCTACGTCCACCAACTATTCTTCTCTATTATTGCTGGCCAATTGGTTACAAGAACAGAGACTCAAAACCTACTCTGCGCAGGATAGGAGATCTGCGTAGCTCACTAGATCCTCCTTCCCCGAGTATCTCTAAGAATAAAACCTTCTTACAATCCATGCACTCAACACTTACAATACTTGCACTCAGCTCTGCAAGCATATCACACAGATCATCTCTTAGCACTAAGCCACTTCTCAAGTGTCCTCCAAAAAAAGGTTTCTTCTTACATAGCCTAAACTTCTATTTATACATTACAAAAGGGGGCCTAAACATGGGTAAACCCATGGAATGACATCTTGGTCCCGTTACATCATCCCCAAAACCCAAAAAGGGTGTCTAGCTTCCACGATCTTCGTTTCACCTTGCACTCCATCTTTGACAGGTTGTCAAAGTCTAAAAAATGGTCAAATATGACCAAGTGTTCCTCAAAACTTGGTCAAGGGCCAACAATGTACTAGAAGTGTGCCTCAATAGATCAATCATGATATATCTCATAACCAAGGTGTCATAACTTCACTGTCACAACCAACATTGTTTCTCAAAAAAATGTCTCAAATCACACTCTAGGTTTAATACCATGCATCCAAGATAGTCTTTCAACACTCAACCATATGTCATCACCATACATATATCAATTATGTATGCCAACATGTAATCATGAAAACATGCAACAAACCATGTCACACCCTGCAACAAAACATGTCAGACTCTGTGCCACAGAGTTATACTATCATATCATGTTGCAACTCATATGCATATCCCTATTCCCAAGGATTTTACCACGGATACGCGGCCTACTATACAGACAACTCACATATGTACGTGACTTTTATCAATGTAACACGTTTATGCTTCTGAATATGACAAACTTGAGCTTCTCTTAAGGCTGCCATTATGTTATGATTGTTCAGTTTTCTTCACCCACTTCTGAAGGTGTCCCAACTTCTCAGAACTTGATCTCAAGATTCTATCTTTTCAAAAATGTATTCCTTCCTAACTTCATGCTTTCTTCTATTCATGCTATATGAATCATTCCTCATGGATTGTCTTCTTGTGTTCCAGGAATCCTGGGATTTGTGGCCAAACCCACTATAGTTGTAGCATCTCATGGTATGACAGTGAGTAGCAATGTGTCCTACTTGATCACATCTCCAACACCTTAGGGTTTTATGAAATCTTTCACTATCTTTCCTTGAATAATATCTACATTCCAACACTCTGTGACCATATTCATTACATGAGTAACAATGACCATGATAAACATTTTCATACCTTTGTTTTGGTGTCCATCTTGAAGGTGTCTTGAATTTTCTTTGAGATGTAAAGATGAATTCTTGATGTCTTCCTTGCTTTGTTCTTTTGAATTTTTCTTTCCCTTGTGTAGATGGTTGACTTGCAACATTATTTCCATCTTTTGAGAATGAGGGACTTACCTCAAGCTTCTTTTAGGTGCGTGCTTCAACATGTGTAGCTTCTTTGTTGTATCCAAGACCTGATTTATCATTTGGTGATATTTTACTATCCAAGATCTCATTCAAGATTGTTGAGCTATTCAAGAATTTG
>SNQJ01S0011400.1:42597-85090 GCA_010110895.2 Picea sitchensis
AGAATTTGTTTGACTTCTCTACTTTCTTTCTAAGATCAACAACTTCAGCTTCCAACTTATGACATGACTCTTACTTTTCATTTTCTTGATTCTTTAATAGTTCTTGTATCCTTTTGGCTTCTTCAATTTGGGTCTTGAGATGGACATTAACTTCAAGACTTTTGCTAATCTCATCATATAACTTCTTATGTTCTTCTATTTCATTCTTTATTCTTTTGATCTCTTCTTCTTTTTCTTCTAATTTAGTCTTTTTAATTTCTTCTTGTTCCTTGAGCATTTCCTTTAACTTCAAGATGTTCCTTTGATTCTTTTTAAGAAACTTTTTAGTGTTCTCAGAAAGATAGCTATCTTCTATGTAACAATGGTCATAGCTGTATTCAAATAGAACCCATTCAAATTTATTTTTAAGCTCTGATATTTCTTCTTCTACTTATTCCATGGGATAACTATCATCTAACTCTACACAAACCATTTCTAGATTTTCTTCTTCACTTGTAGAGAAATATTCAACATCATCACCTTTTGAAATATTGAAATCAGGGGATTTTGGAGATTCTTTACCTTCAATGATATTGATCGAATTGTCTTCAAGGTCTTTCTTTTTTCTTTGGTATGTCTTCTCTAGCTTTAGCGATAGATCCTTGGCGGAAGTGCATTGTCCCATGCTCTCTTTGATAGAACTTTAGAGTCCATTAAGAATGGTCTTGAGAGCCAATGAATCATTCTTCTTTTCTTCCCTTTGAGATGCAAACTTTGACTTGTTCTTCAAAGGAACTGATCCACCAATAGCTTCTTTCTAAACACCTCCTCCTATTTCCTTCAAATTCACTTTCATTTCTATTCTCCATGCAAAATAATTTTGCTCATCAAGGATTGGAAATTCAACATCCATTTGTGTGTCCATGGATCTCCTCCAAGCTTGTTAAGGCTTATATCTAAGGCCCTCTATGATACCAATTGTTGGACACACCGACCACACTGAGAGGGGGGGTTGAATTAGTGTAGGGCTATTTTTCAAACTTCCCTTCACAAAACTCCTTAGTTAGCAATCACCAATTACTCATCACTTATTACTGGCATTTATAACCAATTAAATGTGAACATATATCAAAAACATATATCAACAATATATATCATCAATAATTCATTACCATAAGGAACACAAGATGTATGTACAATTTTCTTTTTATTATGGACTACAATCCTTGGTTTATCAACAACAATTGAATAGAGTACAAATCCACAAGAGAACCAACTCTGCAATGCAAGACTCAACTTACACAACTCAAAACTAACTGAGAAGAGGAATCAATCCTCAATATATACCAATCTATCAATAGGTACACGACCTGTCAGTAGTGCAGCACGTGTATGTACGTTCTCTACCAGTAGTATAGCTCGCGTATGTATGCGACCTGTCTGTACTACAACCTGCGTATTCCTTCTGAACAATTAGGGTTTTCTCTCCATGAAAAACTCAGATCCTTTGCAGCCTTTAGTCACATTCACTTATGTCTTTCACTGTCAAATATGTACCATAACTAATCTCAACACATCCATACTCCCCAACAACTTACTCTTGTTCCTCAACCATACAATATGAATGCTACTCAAACATAAGTAACCGATATAATATAGAAACGATACCAGTACTGAAACATAAGAGTGTTGCTCACTCTATCAATCAATCAACATAACCATATCACCACAACCATACCAAGAATTCCTTAAGAATTCATCATACAATAAGAAGGAGTATTCATCAAGACAACTATGTAACCATACCAAAATGTTTATGGCAGATGTGAGCCCATAGAATGCATATTTGGAACTTGCATCATACTTCAAGAACCTAGCATCAGTTCACACTCAAGTCTTCATGACTTCCTCCAACTGTACACCCTCTATCCTCCTTTAGCCCTCATTTGTATGTGCTCTGGCTCACTTCATCCCACTTATGTATGCTCTCTGACCCACTGTTGCTCACGTACTCCTTCAAAAACTAGGGTTTATGAACTTCTGAAACTTTCATCGTCAAGATCTCAGACTTACGAAAACTTTGATGCGTCCATGATATCCTCTAGTCAATCTCTCTCTCAGAATAGATCTTCAATATATGCTCAAGAGATGTTTTTTTACAAGAGACCCTTAACTCTTATTTATACTCTCCAAGTAGCTTCCTTAGAAGCATCTTCTAGGCCACTTTGTCCACATAGTCACCTATGCCCAACTTTGTCTAATTTCCCACTTGTCCATATATCCAATAGCCACTTGACCACTTAACCCACTTTCCTCATTTTATGGTTAACCTTCTTATAACCACTTTCCATAAATAGAAAATTCTCCATTTACTTTATTATTTAAATAATCATTTTTTACTTTATCACTTCACTTTATTATTTAAATAATTTCTTCTAAGTAAGCACTTTGACTTCTTTGACCTTTTGGGGCTTCTAGCTATCATATGAGGGTCCTCCAACTTTGTAAGGCCATAACTATCAAACCGTGAGGAGCTATGTGACGTTCCACATACAACCTGAAATGGAATGACAAGAACTATCCATCTAGAATAGTTTAAATGACAAATTCATTGATATTCATCTCATTATTCCACAATTAAGCATGTTTTTTCTAACCATACTACTAGGATAACTCAAACAAAAAATGTCTTCCCGCGAGGGCTTTCACCATAAGGGGACCACTTTGGATTTCATCCATTTGTACTCCCTATCAACCATGACAAGACAATAATGAGTCATCTTTAAATCAATCCAATTGGAATAACTCATGACAATACATCACTATGACATTGTCCCTTTATCATCGATTCTATGCATGATCACATGATCCAACGATCAATACATTAATTCATCCATCCATCTATGCATCATATATCAATGAAAACACATTGATCCATCTTCATTTATGCATGAAATCATCTATATATGACACCACTTGACATCAATTCATTTACAACAATGACAATACATACTTCATCAATATACAATGACAAGACATTGTTCCTTTGACATATTCATCAATATAAAATGACAAGACATTGTTCCTTTGACATCAATCATTTGAGACAAATCCTTTGACATAAATGACAACATGATCCAACATGTTGAGGGATGCCAAGTATGGAAAAGGGGGATTTGGCGGAGGATTATTTCCAGACATCGTGTGTGTAGGTAATGAACTTGTCCCTTGAGAGGGATTTAGTGGGTGTGTACCTCTTCCTTGAGAAGAAGTTTGACTCATGCCTCCTTATGAAGGAGAACCAATAGATGTATTTCCTTGAGTATTTGACCCAAGCAAAGTGGAACTAAGTGTTGTTCCTGAGTTTATACTTTAAGGCTCTAAAGTATACCGTCAAGGCATCCGAAAAGATAAAGAGAATTAAGGAGTAAGAATCAATTGCGAAGGGTAAATCAGATTTGGTTTCTCAACTATCTCTGTCTAGCTTCCCATTGTTCTTGGATGCTAATATCTCTCTCGATAACTACCCACGAGCGTTCTAATTCGACCCGGGTAGTTGTTGTTTGCAAGATAGTGTTAAATAAGTTCAAAGCAATGCTAGTTTGATCTTGAAGGCCAGGTTCTATGTTAGGCTATCTATTATTTGGGACAGTCATGGGGAGTAAAATTTTATTGAATTATAAAATGTTTTAAGATTTATTTCTTAAGTTTTGAGGGATGAAATAGAAAAGGAGTTTTGAAACTCAAAATAATAACGCAATAACAATAGAGGTTGTTTCCTGTACTTGAAACAATTTGAGAATAGTAAAATGATAACAAAAGTAACACTGCTGAAAAATATGAGGCTTTAATCATGAAAGAATCTCATATCATAACAGAAGGAGGAGAAAAACGATATTTCTAATGAAGTATAAAATATAACCATCCAAATAACCTACAGGTCTTGAAACTGCCAATAGCAATCACAGAGGAAAAACTGTAAATGATTAGATAATCAAATAAATTCAAACCACAATAGAATTTTGAGTTAAACTATAGCTGATCATTCATTAGAAATACATGAAAAGAAAGATGTTGAAAATATTTAAAACAGAGTAAAGTAACACATAGCTTCAAGGTGACAGAATTCATAATCTCTTCTACATTATCTATATCATTGTAAATCGAAAATTTTCTGATACAATTGACTCCCCAAAAAACCAAAAGCCCATTCTTAGTCTTGTGAAATTATATTTATACATGATCACCAAAATTTTCTTTTCTTTTGGTGATTAACTAACTTTCGAAGACTAACGGTTACATGAATGTGAAATACTGAACCGTTTATATTTCTATCTTTATCTTCTTTGATTAATTTCGATGATGAAATTTTAAAAATAATACTTTATGTCTTCGTTGATGAACTTCCTTCTTCTATTTTAAGACAGCGAATACATTTTCCCAGAAACTGCACCAAAACTCTGGGAACTTCTGGAATATCTTTTGCCTCAAATAGGAAGAACTTTATCTGTAGTTCAAGCAGACGGTCTTCGATTATCTTTATCATGAACTTAATAGTTTGTAACTTTAAGTTTGGCATCACTATCCATTTTTCAATTTGAGTGACATTGATTACCTTTATTTGTGGATCTCTACCTAAATTTCTTCCAGATCCTCCTTGAATCTTAACTGATGCTTACCAATATTAATTTCTCCTAACAACCCTGGACAATTGTTTCTTCCAATGTTCAATGAAGCTTTCTCTAAAAGGTCAAAAATTCCTTGACAGTCGTCATTAACCTCCCTGGTTATTCTCTTGTTTTCTGTGAGGTTTGCCTCCCACACCTTGAGTATTATATCACCTTTAATCTACTCTGAAACATATAGCTTTTGAGTCTCTTCGACCTCCTCTTTTGTTGAAAGAGCCACTGCTTTTTGGAAATTTATTCTAGCTACTTTCACTTCTCTCTCTTTCAAGAGAATACTCTCCAAGGATTTACTTTCTTCATGAAAGTAATTTTGAATAAATTCCAGCTTAAAGAACACTCCCTGTTGCTCTTTTTATATCTTTGTATGTATTTCCAACACCTGGGCTTGGAAGATTTCAAGCTCTACCACTTGATTTTGAATGGAATTAATCTTATTTTGTAATTGTCTATTCATTTCTTCTTGATGTAGGACATGTGCTTGACTTCCCTGTATCTTCAGGTTTGCTTCATCTAAGCTTGCTTTCCATTTTTGAATCTCTTGAATGTCATTGAATCTGGCTTGTTCTAGACCCTTGTTTATCTCACGACTGATACTTCTTTCAGTCTCCTTTAATTTACTTTGTAGATGAGATATCATCTGATCTTTGTATTGCAACATAGTTCTCAAATTACCCATAGAGTATAAATTTTTCGATGCTAAGGCTCCGATTGTGCCTGATATTTCTGTAGCGAATTCCCCTTCTTCAAGTTTTTGTCCATCTACAATGATCTTGTCCTTTTTTATCATCATGTCTCCTCTTGGGTGCATTTACTGTTTCAGGATAGCCTTCCTCATTTTACTGAAAAAATAATCGGATGAAGGAATTTTGTCTCTAGAAATAGATTCAAGATTACTAACATATAGAGCTACCATTTGGGGGTTTCCATAGGTAGACTACAATGGGGTCAAGGAACTAATAGGAATTCTAATCTCCGTTGATGTTGTTCCTCCTACTTTTTTGGGAAAATCCTCAGGGATTTCTGGGGATGTTTCCAACTCCTTATCTTTCCTTGACTTTGATTTCTCTATCTGAGGAAATTCTGTTTCTTGTGAAGGCATTTCAATCTCCTTCATATTTCCCTTTGTAGCTGTTGTATCCTGTATCTCTTTTTCAAAACCTGGGGGAGGCCCTTCCTGCTCTGGAGGGGGGGTCGTGGATTCACCCTGCAAAATCTTTGGCAAACAACTTCATCTGTGACTTTGGAAGGACATGAAACCAGTCTGTAAGTCGGGTGATAAGGCTCGTACCCTATTCAATACCTCCTCATAGTCTTTAACCTCTTTGAATACATCATCATAAACAAACTCTTCGTGTTCATAAGCTTTCATATTGCAGAGCATCAAATGCCTGTTCACTAGCTGATAAGGGTCACATTTTTTATGTTCAATATTTACCAGTTTAACTTCTTCTAGTGCTTCGGCTTCCACTTTAGAATGGCCTAGGTTTTGCAATGAAAATTTCCCGATATGTGCAGGGAAGATTGGCCAGGACTCCTTTTGAGCTGCCTTTAGTTCTATTCCAATACCACCTTTTACTATTTGGTGCGCTACCTCTCTACACACCAGTCTGTCCGGGAGGAATTTTGGAAGCGCATGAGGGGGGATTGAGCACCCATAAACCCTAATGTAAGAGAAGTTTTCATCAATGAACCAGTTGGCTATTTCTTTAAGGTTTTCTGAGACTGTCTCAGAAATGCGAGGGGTTCACAACCATACAACATTTTATGCATTGCAATTACTATGAAATAACAAATTTTGTAAAACACATTCTTAGCATTTTCTTCCCATAGCACAGAGTGATACTCGTGAATGGGTTCAGGGTAGGTTATGTTCCAACTCCAATTCATCAGGGGAAATGGAGTCACAAAGAAGATTGTGTCCATGATGTACGTCGACATGTAAAAGGCCACTGGCTAACCTTTAGAGCTTGCAACTTTGTAATTTGAAACCTCTTGGGCTAGGTTATCAGACAAAATCTTGGTCTAGTTAAAAGTGTATCCTTCTAATGCTTCTTCTAAAAAGGGCACCCATTATGCAGGGAAATGGTAGGGATTCTTTTTCCCAAAGAGTTTGTACAACATCATGGCTACATAAACCATGTATTCATTCAAAGATGTCGTGGTGTAATTTCCGTGAGTGTTGGCCCTAAATTTTGATGAACATCTCCACCATTCTTTGATTAAATCGAGATAAGTTCGGTCTGCTTCAGTACACTCCTTTCTTTGAAATTCAGCTATAAACTTGGCATTATAAATGTACTTAGGATTTGGTGAGAGTTTGTACATTACTTGTATATGCTCTGGCCTGAATGAGCCGAGAAGGACCGCTTGATCGTTTAAAATGCTTCTTGTTGGGATATCAACCTTATCCAAGGCCCAATTGATCATGTCTTTGTATGCCATGAGTCGAGGGCGTGCTGCGATCTTATGAAGCTCTGATTCTGCTATATCCCAAAAGTGATTCTCGGAATCAGTAGAAGAATTTTTGATTTCATAATCCAGGAGTTCATAGATTTCTCTCCAGGATTTAATTGAGTCAATGGCGTGTGGCGTAGTGTCGGATATGATATCTCCTTCTGGGTTACGCATCTCCTATGTATCTTCACTCTTCTTCGGTGCTTTGTTTGGTGCCATAGCTCTATGTTAGATGGAAAACCTGTCACAGAAAAGAAGCGTATGAGCTTGGCTGAATGCGAATTACCTTTGAAAGACAGAACAAGCATAGGGTTTTTGGAACACAGACTTTTAATTCGTCTTAAACTCGTTTTATGACGAAAATACTAATGTAGCTGACCTGTAATCAATTACATTTAATGCAAAAAATATTTCTGAGATACACATTAGTGTCGCAACATTTGTCAGTTATCTGTTTATTAATATGGCCGTATTTTGGTGCTTTTGAATTCAAAATTCGGAAGATTTAATTCAACAGAAACCAAAACATGAACAAACCTAAGAAGTTTAATTACCGTTAATCGTGTTTTTAAAACATAGTTAATCTGGTTTAAAAGATGATTATGGTTCAAGACTTCATGTTTCGGCGTTTCGAGGATCGTGGATACACGAGGTATGTCATCGATAAACCCCGATTCCCGAAATTGTGAAATCACGATGAGATTGCATTAGGCCTTAACTTTTGAATTAGTACATTAATTAATCAGGATTAAAACTAACTTCCATTTTTTCAGGGTTTCGAGGATCGTGGATACATGAGGTATGTCATTGATAAACCCCGATTCCCGAAATTGTGAAATCACGATGAGATTAAGTTAAGCCTTAAATTCCGTATTAGTACATTAATTAATTAGGATTAAAACTAACTTCCATTCTTTTGGGAAATTAGGGATTGGGATTTCGTGATTCGATATGTATGGAAAACATATGGTTTTGAGTAGACCCGAATCCTGAAAGGTTTAAAAAATGTTAATCAACTCCTTTGGGGTTTAAATTACCGTGATTAAAAAATCACTTTATGGAATGTGCGTCGGGACTTTTAAAACACTTTCGGTTTTTTGCCTTCAATTATTTAAAGACTAAATCTTGTCGGGACTTCAGTACCGGGATTTTGGAAATGACAGCAAGGGTTATTCTTTATGAAAAGCCAAAACTCGAAAAAGGAAGGTTTTAGTCTTAAAGATAAAAACTTTAAAATTTGTTTCAACATAGGCTCCAATTGGGGACCTTGTCTCCTTGTGGGAAGAGAAGAATGAGTAGATTTAGTGCCTTTATTTGGTTAATGGAGTCAAAGGATTCTTTTTGTGGAACTTTCTTAGGAAGGGGATACAGAGGGAAAAAGAGATTTCGTCTTTACTTCTGAAAAGATTTTCAAAACTCCCATGCGTTGTAAACTCAGCTGCAGCCCCATTCATGATCTTCTCCTTCTCACTACTGAATTTAAGTCTGCTTTAAGATGATCAAAACAATCCTATGAAATCCAACAGATCTTGCGTCTTTTGGCTTGCATCAAATGAATGTAATTTTCATGCTTTTAATTAGGGAGCCCTGTCTGGACTTGGGATGCAGATCCGGTTTCGAAAAGGCTGGTAACCAGAGTAGAGTGAAATTTACGTATGACAGCCTTACAGATACCTCAGATATTGCTTCACTACCAACATGTTCAGTACCCCGGTGAAGTTATCTATTCCTTTTTACTGAATTTCCTTTCACCACTTCAAATCATAATTATGCATTTAAATGTTGAGACGAGGGAAATCATTTAAATGAATTTGCTTTCATCGTCTTTTTGGACTAGATGGGGGCAATCAAATATGAATTTCCTTTCACCATCTGTCTTATATTTTACTTTTTGAACATGAAGTGGGGGAAATCAGTTGTACTAAGTATACCAGGGATGGTATCTGTGTAAAATTTGCAGTGGAGGTCTGTCAACTTGCTTTGATTACTCCGGACCAACCTTCTCTTAACTTTCAAAGAACCTTAGCCCGTAGGGAAAATGGGAAAGATTAATTCCAGGGGTCTTCCTTCGAGCAAGCCTAAATCCTTAGAAAACTATTAAAAAACATAGAAGAGTCAGGATCAGCCTACGCATAACTTCATTTAGTCGGAGAGCAAGGAGTTATGAGGACTGGATTACCTTTTAAGATCTATTTTCCATCTTTCAAAGCTAAGACGTAATCTCTTCTCCCTCTGTGGGAAAATCAGAAAGATGCTTGGATTTTTAAGAAGGCAAAACCTAGGGTAGAAAGGGGCAATGGAGAAAGACCTGGAAATTGAAAAACAGGGGTCATGGATTAAAACTAATTCTTAGAACTCTTTCTCAGAGATGCTTTTCTCTCTTTGTTTATTTTAATTACCTCTTATCTTTATCTAGGTGAAACTCTTAGGGCCTAGAGTAAGAAATCATTATTTTAGTGACATATCACACTTACAAGACAATCACCGCATTTTAAAGACCTTTGTTTGAAAAATAGACTTCTCTGGAATTCACACCTTCGCCTTACCATTTTTGTTCTCTTTTGAAATAACGGAAAATCTTTTCTATCACCTATTTTCGGCTAATTTATCTTCTGATATATGGCTGTCTATTTGCTCCTTTCGCTTGTTTGCGCTACAAGCCATGATCCTGTAAGGGAACAATACGAAGAGTATAAGGGCTTTTAAAAGAATTGAATACATTGAAAATTTCGTATCCCTACTTCTAGAAAAAAAATTAACCTATTTTATTTTTTTTAAACGAAAGTAGACTTACCAAAGAAAATTATGAAATAAAAAGAAAAAACAAACCGGTATATACAGTGGGAATTTTGGAAACCAATTATTCCATATAGTGTTTTAAATAACGCCCGTTGATAGGGGAGTTGAGGATTTTACCATCCAAATTCTCTAATAGAAACGAATTTTTTCCTTCAGGAGCTGTAACCTTGAACGGTCTGTACCAGATGTGATCGAATTTACCATGTTTTGCCGAGTCTTCCTTCCTAGCATCCCATTTTAAAACCAAATCTCCGGGGAGAAAATCTTTGTCTTTGGCCTTACGATCGAATAGCGCTTTCATGTTGTCCTGGTATTTATGCAACCTTTCATCCACTTCGGCCCTATGTTGTTGGACTTCAATCAGCTGGTTTATCCTTATTATGACATGATTTGTTTCTTCTTTCTCATCTTATCAAAGTTTCATTACGGGAAGCACTAGATTTATAGGTAATACTACATCGGTCCCGTACACCATTTGGAAAGGAGAAGTGCCGATAGACTTTTTCGTACCTATCCGATTTTCCCACAAAGCGTATTTCAAATGCACATGCCAAAATTTCTTGTTTTCACTCAACACTTTCTTAATTATATTGATTAATATTTTGTTTGAAGACTTGACCAACCCATTTCCCTGGGGGTAATATGCCATGGAATGACCAAGCACGATATTGTACTTTTGGCAAAAATTGACCATAGCCATAGATTTAAAGGCCTGGGCGTTATCTGTGACTATCTTTTGGGGCAGCCAAATCTAGAAAAAATGTTCTCTTCTAAGAAATCTATTACCACCGAATCCGTAGCCCTTCTAGTTGGAATAGCCTCCATCCATTTGGTGAAGTAATCTGTAGCAATCAGGATCCATTTAAGTTGAGCACTAGAATGAGGGTTAATTTCTCCTATGAAATATAATCCCCATTGTTGAAAAGGGGCTTCCGTTTTGACCAGAACCAATGGCATCGCTAGAAGTTTATGCTTGCCTACGAACAATTGCCAAGGGTTGCAAGCTCGGACCTTGGCATTGACGTTTGAGAAAATTTTGGGCCAATAATATCCTGCCCTCAGGATCTTATAAGCCGTTTCCCTCCAGGTGTGATGTCCTCTACACACTCCTTTGTGAAATTGGCTTATGACCTTCTCTGTTTCTGATTCAACCAAACAAACCAACAGGAAGCCAAGTGGGTCCTTCCAATACAATTGTCTTTCATATATATAGTATTTGACCGCATGTATCTTCAACGTTATGGCTTTAGATGGGGGTAATTCACTCGGGCACTTCAAGGTAAACAAGTAGGACACTATGTCTTTGTACCAATCTAATGAAGAAAACTTCTCTTCGATTATGATTTTAGTTATTTGTTCATCGAGCTCATTCATGTCCACACACTCTTCACTTCCCTGTAAGCCATTTATTCCGAGAGATCTAAAATTTGATTCAGCTAAGAGTTTAGCCAAACCTTGTCCCTTTACTAGTTTCATTGGTTTTATCTCCAGGTCGAATTCTTGAATTTTGGTAAGCCACTGTCCTCTTTTTCCATCACTGTCAGACTGAACCAAAATGTCTTTTACGGAGCTAGTGGGTACGTACGCAGTTACCTTGGAATGAAACACATAGGTTCTGAAAGCCTTTAATGCCTTCATCATAGCATATGCTTGTTTTTCCATTATATCATATTTGAGTTTAGCGTCTCTAAGACTTTTGCTAAAAAAGGCTATCGGTTGCTCGAAACCTTCTTCATTTTTCTGGAGGAGTATCGCGACAAGTGTGTGTTCGGAGGTGAATGAGAAAATAAGAAAATCCTTTAGATAATCAGGGCTTGCTAGTATGGGTGCCTCGCTTATAACCTTCTTGATGCGTGCAAATGATTCTTTGGCTTCTGCTGTCCATTTCACTTCGTTGTTTTTCTTTAGCATATCTATGATCAATTTCACGATTTCAGCAAAGTTTGGGATAAATCTCCTCAAATTTTTTTTTTTTCCTAAGAATGACTGAATCTCTTTCACATTCCTAGGGATATTTATTGTGTCTATGGCTTCAACTCTTTTAGGATCAATTTTAATTCCGTCTCAAGACACAATATGGCCCAAAAGTTTACCTTCTTGCATAGCAAAGTGAGACATTTTGGGGTTTAAAGACAAACCAAACCTGCGGCATTTCTCAAATGTCTGCTTGAGATGTATCAGATGATCTTCATCAGATTTAGAAAAAATGGTCAGATCATCAAGATAGATAACCACAAATTTGTCCCTTTCGCCAATGAAAGTGATATCAATAGCACGTTGGAAAGTAGCACCTGCATTCATTAAACCAAAAGGCATATTGTCATACATAAATGTACCCCAAGGGGTGGTGAAGGCTGTTTTTTATTTATTGTGTTCCCTGACGACAATTTGATTGTACCCAGAAAACCCATCGATCATCGACATCCTATTTTCCCCAACTACTTTTTCTGAAATGTGATCCATTTTGGGTAGGGGGTAATTATCTTTGAGGGAGGACTTATTTAGATTTTTGAAATCGACACACAGTCTAATTTCCCCATTTTTCTTTCTAACCGGGACCAGGTTTGCTACCCAATCAGAGTATCTCAGTGGTATGATTATTTTTTCATCCAGGAGATTTTTGACTTCCCTTTCGACCACGGGCAATAAAATAGGATTGATTTGTCTGAGTTTTTGTCTAAAGGGTTTGACACCAGGCTTCAGGGGTATCTTATGTTCAATCAAAGTGGTGTCATAGGTTCTCAGCTCTTCATATGACCAAGTGAAAATGTCCTTATACTTTCTAAGCAACTCTGAGTATTTACTTTTGGTTTCTGGGGACAGATATTTGGATAGTTTCACCAACCGAGGGTTTTCTTTAGTACCTATGTCACAGTCCTCAACCTCTTTAGGTTGAGGCTATAGAGTGGATCTCGAAGGGATATAATCTTGATTAAATAATCTTTCCAAGGGAATCAGGCCCTTGGGGATATAGTTATTTTTAAGAACGAGCATTCGATGATTCACGATTTTATCATGAAACTCTTGAGGATCCTCCCCTTCCTGCATGATCCAAATAGGATCATTTTGGTTTTCTTGGTCAGCATGCATTTTGGAAAACTCGTCTATTGATTATAAAAATTTGCGAAGCTATTCATCATCCTCAAAGACTTTCCAATATTGTATGTTATTTGGTATAGAAGGTCAGTGCCTCATTTGTATGTGGTACTTTAGTTTAAATGCGGTGGGAGGTGTGAATGTTGAGGCTGCTTTTGCTAACACATCAGCCTGTTGGTTTTCAGTTCTTGGAATGAAATGAACCTTGACAGAGGAGAATAAATTGTCGATCAGATCCCAGACGCAATTCCTATAGGACCTCAACCTAGGATGTTTGTCCTAGTACTATCGGTTTACCTATTTTATGATTAGCACAACGTCACCAAAGACTTCGAGGTTTTTTGTTTTCATTCTACTAGCGGCTTCTAACCCTAAAACTAAGGCTTCATACTCACATACATTATTAGTGTGGTTCTCATTCCATTGTAATCTGTAGGAAAAGGGAATTACGAATTGATTATTGGGAGCCACAAGAAGTGCCCCAGTGCCAGCTCCAAAGTAGGATGAAGCACCATCAAAAAACATCTTCCACACACCAGAGATATATACATTTTCTTTTAATTTTTCTTTTTCTGTTTTTTCATCTGTACAAATTCCGTCTATACCTACCTCAATATCATCATCAATGGATAAAATACAATTGCCTAAATCTTGATCAACAATATATACAGGGTGGTTATTTGGGTTTTGTTGATCACCTACCATGAATGCCAACCTAGTTTCTCTGTAAAGACGCGTGTATTGTCCTCCAAAAACTGGAATCATAGCATATGTCATGTCAAGCTGGAGAGATCCTCCAAGCTTGGCACCCCATGACCTAGATAACATCATACCATATTTCGGAGGGATATCGGCAACCACTACATCCATAAGAATGATTTTTGCGGGTATCTGTGCCAGATTTACCACTAGATCTTTAATCATGCCTATGCATTTGACTTTTCTTGAATCAAATGAATATAAATCTCCATAAGTCCTGGTGATTTCAAGACCTAATTTATTCATAATGGATTTAGGCATCACATTGTGGGATTCTTCAGAATTTAGCATGCAGTTATGGAGTAGGTGGTCAAACAAGTTTAACTTGATATAGAAGGGGGAAATAGTGTCTCTCGCATCTTCGAAATGTGGACCAAAAACTATGTCCGTATTGTCATCTTCTAATTTGATGACATCGTCTTGGCTTTCGTCTTCTAAAAATCTGATCATCTTGGCAATTTGTTTTCTGTATATGGGATTTTTAGCCAGTTCAACAAGTGGGATAGGGATTTTGATTTTATTTATTTCATTTTCCAGATTAAAATTTCCCAGGGCCTTGTTGCTCTCTATGTTTGGGGCCTCCATTCCTTTCTTTTTAGATTTTTTTTGTGGTACGGATTTGGTTTCACTCACAGGGACCTGTGTTTTCATGGCGGGTGTTCCTACTGACTTTGACTTAACAGGTTGTGTGTTAGCGGTTTGGGTTTTTGCAGTTTGTTTCTCAGCAACCTTTGGAGCCTCTTCATCAATTTCACCCCTAGGCAAGATCTTTTTTGTTGGGGTGGTTGGAAGACTCGTGTTCCTAGGTCTTAAATTATATTTCTCATGTAGTTTGGCTATAATATCATCTGTGATACCTTGATAGGAAAAATCTTCAGAAGTATCGTTGCTAACATCGTTTTCCGATCTAATTTCTTTATTTAAGGATTTTTCGTAATCTTCTCTTGATAAATAGAGTGATTTATTATCGTCGCCAAGATTATTTATATCCTCATCGAACTCTTCAAAATCTTCTAGGTCTTACTCTCCAATAATTTTTTCACTTTTGAAGGGGGTTGAGATTTTTTGATCCTCATTCTTAATTATTTTCGATGGGGCTTGAGGATCAAGATTCCTTCTAAAATCCTTCCTAGGAAAATGATCCCTTTTTTATTTATCTAGTTCCAATTTTGAGATCTTATTTGACAGTTCTCTAATTACCTTAGCCATCTCATCTATTTTATCTCCCGAGGATTTCCCCGATCCTGAGGATCCACCTTGTTCTTTGAATTTCCTACTTTCTTTGTTCTCAGTTTCTATTTGTTCTTTTAATTTCCCTGATGCCATCATGTTCGATTCAATTTCTAGGGAATCATCTTTCATTTTCATGAGATATGTTGACCTTCTTTCTCTCAATCATAGAGTGAAATCAGGATCAAAGGCTCTAGCGAAAGTCACCTTTGTTGCGGGTTGAGAAGGTTTGACTTCAACCAGGATTTTATTATACAACTTGTTAAACCTTTGCGTGAACTCTAGAATTGATTCTGAGTTTTTCTTTCTAAGGGATCTGAATTCAGTTAAGTAATAGAGGTGGTCCCTCCTTTCCCCCCATTGTCTGATAAAAGTGTTTTCAAGTTCTTCATAAGATCTTAGAGATCCTACTGCTAAGGCTCGGAACTAGGTCCTCACCTATCCTTCAAAATTATGAACTAGGAGTCTAGAATAGACATCTTCATGTTCGATTCCAAGGATGTCGGCAAATTGGTCAAAGAAATTTATGTGTTCTTGAGAGGTTAAATCTCCCTCCCCTATAAATTTGGGAAGGATTTTCATATAATTTTCAGGAAGGTCGTGTAGGGGAACTGGGAGGACAAGGGGGGCATATCTAGTAGCTACCTTAGCAAAGATTCTAGGAAGCGGTGCTTGGCCGCCTACTGGTCCTCCTGTGGCACTGCCCCCAGCTCCTGCGCCTCCATGTGCAGCCATTGATGGATTGGAGGCTGAAGATCGAAGTATGTGAGGAGAAGACTCATGGAAGTCTATGGTATATACTTTAGGAAAAGAGAATGTATCGTTTGAAAGGGGAAGCGAGACATATCTCTCAAGTGTTTCCTTAACGTTCAACTGCATAAAATCAGGCTGACAAATAGTATGTATGGGTGAAATGATTTGTCTAAGGGATCTTCATGATTTTAAAATATTTTCCAGATCAGAGACTGACGAGGTTTGCTTTTCGTCCAGGTTCTTTCTGTTGTTCTTTCAGCTAATAGCCAGTTTACTTATCGTCGAGTCACCAAGTGAAAAATAAAGGTAGCCTTAGAAGGTTTTCTATCTTTGTTCACTATCAAAGAAAGAAAGTGTCAATGTCGTTCTTCCCAGGGAAAAGTTTTGTTTCTTCGTTCCCTGGCAACAGTGCCAAAAATATGTTGTTCCTGAGTTTATACTTTAAGGCTCTAAAGTATACCGTCAAGGCATCCGAAAAGATAAAGAGAATTAAGGAGTAAGAATCAATTGTGAAGGGTAAATCAGAGTTGGTTTCTCAATTGTCTCTGTTTAGCTTCCCATTGTTCTTAGATGTTGATCTCTCTCTCAATAACTGCCCACGAGAATTCTAATTCGACCCAGGTAGTTTCTATTTGCAGGATAGTGTTAAATAAGTTCAAAGCAATGCTAGTTTGATCTTGAAGGCCAGGTTCTATGTTCGGTTGTCTATTATTTGGGACAGTCATGGGGAGTACAATTTTATTGAATTATAAAATGTTTTAAGATTTATTGCTTCAGTTTTGAGGGATGAAATAGAAAAAGAGTTTTGAAACTCAAAATAATAACACAATAACAATAGAGGTCGTTTCCTGTACTTGAAACAATTTGAGAATAGTAAAATGATAACAAAAGTAACATTGTTCAAAAATATGAGGCTTTAATCATGAAATAATCTCATATCATAACAGAAGGAGGAGAAAAACGAGATTTCTAATGAAGTATAAAATATAACCATCCAAATAACATACAGGTCTTGAAACTGCTGATAGCAATCACAGAGGAAAAACTGTAAATGATTAGATAATCAAATAAATTCAAACTACAATAGAATTTTTAGTTAAACTATAACTGATCATTCATTAGAAAGACATGAAAAGAAAGATGTTGAAAAATATTTAAAGCAGAGTAAAGGAACACATGGCTTCAAGGTGACAAAATTCAGAATCTCTTCTGCATTATCTATATCATTGTAAATCGGAAAACTTCTGATACAATTGACTCCCCAAAAAACCAAAAGCCCATTCTTAGTCTTGTGAAATTATATTTATACATGATCACCAAACTTTTCTTTTCTGTTGGTGATTAACTAACTTTCGAAGACTAACGGTTACATGAATGTGAAATACTGAACTGTTTATATTTCTGTCTTTATCTTCTTTGATTAATTTCGATGATGAAATTTTCAAAATAATACTTTATGTCTTTGTTGATGAACTTCCTTCTTCTGTTTTAAGATAGCGAATACATTTTCCCAGAAACTGCACCAAAAATCTAGGAGCTTCTGGAATATCTTTTTCCTCAAATAGGAAGAACTTTCTCTGTAGTTCATGCAGACGGTCTTCGATTATATTTCTCAAGAACTTAATAGTTTGTAACTTTAAGTTCAACATCACTATCCATTTTTCAATTTGAGTGACATTGATTACCTTTATTTGTGGGATCTCTACCTGAATTTCTTCTAGATCCTCCTTGAATATTAACTGATGCTTACCAATATTAATTTCTCCTAACAACCTTGGACAGTTGTTTCTTCCAATGTTCAATGAATCTTTCTCTAAAAGGTCGAAAATTCCTTGACAGTCATCATTAACCTCTCTGGTTATTCTCTTGTTTTCTACGAGGTTTGCCTCCCACACCTTGAGTATTATATCACCTTTAATCTGCTCTGAAACAGATAGCTTTTGAGTCTCTCTGACCTCCTCTTTTGTTGAAAGAGCCACTGCTTTTTGCAAAATTTGTTCTGGCTACTTTCACTTCTCTCTCGTTCAGGAGAATATTCTCCAAGGATTTACTTGCTTCCTGAAAGTAATTCTGAATAAATTCAAGCTTAAAGAACACTCCCTATTTCTCATTTTCTATCTTTGTATGTATTTCCAACACCTGGGCTTGGAAGATTTCAAGTTCTACCACTTGATTTTGAATGGAATTAATCTTATTTTGTAATTGTCTATTCATTTCTTCTTCCTGTAGGACTTATGCTTGATTGCCCTGTATCTTCAGGTTTGCTTCATCTAAGATTTCTTTTAGTTTTTGAATCTTCTGAATGTCATTGAATCTGGCTTGTTCTAGACCCTTGTTTATCTTAGGATTGATACTTCTTTCAGTCTCCTTTAATTTACTTTGTAGTTGAGCTATCATCTGATCTTTCTGCTACAACATAGTTCTCAAATTACCCACAGAGTATAAATTTGCTGATGCTAAGGCTCCCATTGTGCCTGCTATTTCTGTATTGAATTCCCCTTCTTCAAGTTTTTGTCCATCTACAATGATCTTGTCCTTTTTTATCATCATGTCTCCTCTTAGGTGCATTTCCTGTTTCAGGATAGCCTTCCTCTTTTAACTGAAAAAATAATCGGATGAAGGAATTTCGTCTCTAGAAATATGTTTGAGATCAGTAACATATAGAGCTCCCATTTGGGGGTTTCCATAGGTAGACTGCAATGGGGTCAAGGAAGTAATAAGAATTCCAAGCTCCGTTGATGTTGTTCCTCCTACTTTTTTGGGAAAATCCTCAGGGATTTCTGGGGATGTTTCCAACTCCTTATCTTTCCTTGACTCTGATTTCTTTGTCTAAGGAACTTCTGTTTCTTGTGAAGGAATTTCAATCTCCTTCATATTTCCCTTTACAGCTGTTGTATCCTGTAACTCTTTTTCAAAACCTGGGGGAGGCCCTTCCTGCTCTGGAGGGGGGGTCGTGGATTCACCCTGCAAAATCTTTGGCAAACAACTTCGCCTGTAACTTTGGAAGGACATGAAACCAGTCTGTAAGTCGGGTGATAAGGCCCATACCCTATTCAATACCTCCTCATAGGCTTTAACCTCTTTGAATATATCATCATAAACAGACTCTTCATGTTCATAAGCTTTCATATTGCAGTGCTTCAAATGTTTGTTCACTAGTTGATAAGGGTCATGTTTTTTATGTTCGATATTTACCAATTTAACTTCTTCTAGTGCTTCAACTTCCACTTTAGAATGGCCTAGGTTTTTCAATGAAAATTTACCAATATGTACAGGGAATATTGGCCAAGACTTCTTTTGATCTACATTTAGCTCTATTCCAATACTGCCTTTTACTGTTTGGTGCGCTACTTCTCTACACACCAGTCTGTCCAAGAGGAATTTTGGAAGCGCATGAGGGGGGATTGAGCACCCATAAACCCTAATGTAAGAGAAGTTTTCATCAATGAACCAGTCAGCTATTGCTTTGAGGTTTTCTAAGACTGTCTCAGAAATGCGAGGGGGTTCAGAGCCATAAAACATTTTATGCATTGGAATTACTATGAAATGAAAAATTCCGAAAAACACATTCTTAGCATTTTCTTCCCATAGCACAGAGTGATACCCGTGAATGGGTTCGGGGTAGGTTATGTTCCAACTCCAATTCATCAGGGGAAATGGAGTCATAAAGAAGATTGCACCCATGATGTACGCCGACATGTAAAAGGCCACTGGTTGACCTTTAGATCTTGCAACTCTGTAATTTGAAACCTCTTGGGCTAGGTTATCATACAAAATCTTGCTCCAGTTAAAAGTGTATCCTTCTGATGCTTCTTCTAAAAAGGGCACCCATTCTGCAGGGAAATGGCAGGGATTCTTTTTTCCGAAGAGTCTGCACAACATCATGGCTACATAAACCATGTATTCATTTAAATATGTGGTGGTGTAATTTCCGTGAGCGTCAGACCTAAATTTTGATGAACATCTCCACCATTCTTTGATTAAATTGGGATAAGTTCGGTCTTCTTCAGTACACTCCTTTCTTTGAAATTTAGCTATAAACTTGGCATTATAAATGTACTTAGGATTTGGTGAGAGTTTGTACATTACTTGTATATGCTCTGGCCTGAATGAGTCGACAACGACTGCTTGATCGTTTAAAATGCTTCTTGTCAGGATATCGACCTTCTCCTAGGCCCAATTGATCATGTCGTTGTATGCCATGAGTCGAGGGCGTGCTGCAATCTTATGAAGCTATGATTCTGCTATATCCCAAAGGTGATTCTCAGAATCAACAGGAGAATTTTTGATTTCGTAATCCAAGAGTTCAGAGATTTCTCTCCAGGATTTAATTAAGTCGATGGCATGTGGCGTAGTGTTGGATATGATATCTCCTTATGGGTTACACATCTCCTCTGTATCTTCACTCTTCTTTGATTCTTTCTTTGGCACCATAGCTCTATGTTAGATGGAAAACCTGTCACAGGAAATAAGCATATGAGCTTGGCCGAATGTGAATTACCTTTGAAAGATAGAACAAGCATAGGTTTTTGGAACACAGATTTTTAATTTGTCTTAAATTTGTTTTATCACGAAAATACTGATGCAACTAACCTGTAATAAATTACATTTAATGCAAAAAATATTTCTGAGATACGCATTAGTGTCACAACATTTGTCAGTTATCTGTTTATTAATGTATTTTGGTGCTTTTGAATTCAAAATTCAGAAGATTTCATTCAACGAAAACCGAAACACGAACAAACCTAAGAAGTTTAATTACCGTTAATCATGTTTTTAAAACAGATTTAGTCCAGTTTAAAAGATGATTATGGTTTGAGACTTCATGTTTTGGGGTTTTGGGGATCCTGGATACACGAGGTATGTCATCGATAAACCCCGATTCCCGAAATTGTGAAATCACGATGAGATTAAATTAGGCCTTAACTTTTGAATTAGTACATTAATTAATCAGGATTAAAACTAACTTCCATTCTTTTGGGGTTTCAGGGATCGTGGATACATGAGGTATGTCATCGATAAACCCCGATTCCCAAAATTGTGAAATCACGATGAGATTAAGTTAAGCCTTAACTTTTGTATTAGTACATTAATTAATCAGGATTAAAACTAACTTCCATTCTTTCGGGAAATCGGGGATCGGGATTTCGTGATTCGATATGTATGGAAAACATATGGTTTTGAGTAGACCCGAATCTCGAAAGGTTTAAAAAATGTTAATCAACTTATTTGGGGTTTAAATTACCGTGATTAAAAAATCACTTTACGGAATGTGCGTCGAGACTTTTAAAACACTTTCAGTTTTTTGCCTTCGATTATTTAAAGAATAAAGCTTATCAGGAATTCGGTATTGGGATTTTGGAAATGATAGCGAGGGTTATGCTTTATGAAAATCTGAAACTCGAAAAACGAAGGTTTTAGTCTTAAAGATAAAAAATTTAAAATTTGTTTCAACACCAAGTAAAGTCGATCCCAAAATAGTATCACTCATGGGAATGTGAGATGGTTGAGCCAGTGAGTTGGAAAGACTAGGGACTTGTCCTATAATAGGAGGGAGATTCTACAAGCGTCTAGAACGACGAGGATTCTGTGGTTCCCCTATGGTTCTGACTAGCAAATTGAATGTGTGCAAATGTTGACAAGACAAATAAATGAACAAGTGTTTTTGATATTTGTGACCTTCACAAAATAGTATAACTCACAATTGCATGTAATCAAATGAACCTCATACATAAATCAATTTTAAAATAAACAAGCATGTGGATAGGTGGATTTTGTTTGCATGGGGGAAACAACAATAAAAAATAAAATATCGTGTCCTAAAAGACTTATCGTCCTTCCTCTTGATTTAACATTGGGCATTCCAATATCACTCGACAGTGGGGTCTGAAGCCATCAGAAGAGGAACTAGTGAAGGATGAAGTAGTTAGTTATAATAAGGGGTAGACGGTGCATATACTGAAAGAGTTGGTGATATTTCCCAATAGCCACACAAAATATGACCAAGGTGTAATTGCATCCCACAACCGCCACCTGTGTAGATATCCTAAGTTTGGCCAATAAGTACCTTAGTCAAAGTGCATCATTTATATTTTCAGCCTAAGAAATGGGTCACAGACTGGATGCCCTCACAAGAGTTGGGTGACTCAAGGAGGGATGCGCAAAACAACAGGACCTTGGCCTTTGACCCCTCATAGGTATCTCCCTACCTTATGGTATAGGAACACTTGACTTGGAGGATTTTGAAGGATCCCTATTCTCAACTTATATTGTTTCAAAATGTGATAGCTTGATAATGGGGGGTTATTTGGATGCCTACCCCCAAGATCATACCTAGATTAAAAAAATATTTTGGCACTTCCTGTGGAGGAAAATTTAGTGCGTTCTTAGAAATGTTTTAGATGTGGTGGTATGAGGGATTGGGGTCATGGACCAACCTCGTTTGAATTAAATTGGTGTGGATAATTTCCAAAGAAGTAGTCAGATCTTTTGGAATTCCTTTGAAGTATTTGTGGGTACTTAAAAAGAAATATTACTTCGACCTCCACTATTCTAATAAATATTATTTGTTTGAGGAGTGGCTTTGTGTGGAAGAAAGTGAAAAGTGCAAAATATTTTTAATAAGTTAACTACAAGATTGCATCATGTGGAATTCATGTGGTCCTTACAAATCTTCTTACCTAGCTTACTATGTTTCTTTGGTACAACCTTGTGGAATATTTAAATCCCTAAAGAACTAGAAATGTGGACATATGGGTCCTTGATATTTTAAACTCCCTAGAATGTTGTCTATACTAAGAAAGCTTTTGAAAACTATCCTAGGATTGTAGACATGTGGGCATGTATGGGCATGTTACTTGATCTTTTAAACTTTCCTAGAGTGTTGTCTAAACTAAGAAAGCTTTTAGAAACTATCCTAATATTGCAAACATGTGGGCATGTATGGGCCCTTACAAATCTTTAAGATGATTTCCAAAACTAAGAGGTACCCTAGGGGGGTTTTTTCCTCTCCTAGTGATTTTTTTAAGGGAGATGTAATTTCGTTTCAACCACCTTTTATGATTCCCTAGATCACACTAGGGTGCGGGGGAAGAGCATACTTGAGGGCTAAAATTGATTTCTAGTCCCAAATTAGTTGATTGTGTTTTGAAAAAGCAATAAATTCAACTCAAAATTTTACATGCCAAATGAGCCATCCATGTGGCAACAAAGCAAAGAGAAGAATTATGATTCTTTTTACCCCTATGTGCTTATGTTAGTTAACCTTCCTTGTGAGAAAAGACTCTAATTGAAGTGTGATTGCTTTACAAAGTGCAGGAAATTAAAATTTGAAGGCAATGGGCCCTCAAACCACTCTTAAAATCCCTTACAATTTGTAGAAAATGAACTTATGCACAGGTTGTAGTTCTAACAAGCGCGTAGAGGGTGCACAATGCACAAAGTCATGAAGGATTTCACATGCATAGTGTGCAGAATGTGCAGCTGTGTGCTTCGAAAGTCATGCACTTCCTATCACGTGTCGAGAAAGAAATTTCCAAGTGGGATTATGTTGCCCTAGCTATGAATTCTGACTTTGGAAGGCTGGATTAGTCTGATTTTGGTACCTACATATCCAAACAATTAAAAAGAATTTCTCTCAAGACTTAAATAGGGAGGAATTGAATATCGATCCCCAGTATGGTTGTCAATATGTTGTGTTGGTTTTTTCACATGGGTGATAAAAAACACAACGTTTGCATGCTTAGTTAAGTCAGCTAAACAAGACATGGGTTTGTGAGTTGATTAAATAACCAAATACACATGAAACAAGGAAATAAAACTAAAAACAACAAATAAATAAATGTTAGATAATCTTGCAAGAACTAGAGCCATGAAAAGAAAAAAAATGACCATCATATAGCTACCAATGGATCAATATATTGATAGGATAACACTGTAGAGAAAGGCGGGGACTTATGAATCCCCTCTTCCTCCTTGGGAGGGCTCTTGAGTTCCCTAATAGAGAGATTTTATCTTCATGCAACGGAGAGAGACAATGGTGAATAAATACAACGCCAATCCTCTCAAGAGGTGAGTAGGATGGCCCTTGCTATAGTGCTTGAATGATTCAAAGAGAAAAGAGGATTCTTCAAGAAGAATTCTTGCAGCATAACAATACCTTGAAGTTCTTATTTTTATAGCACACCCATGGAACATATTTATAGTGTCCATTCATGGAAAGATTCAACTAGTTTGTAGTGTGAACAAGGTGCCTTTTAGGGCACTTCCTAGCCCTTCATCAGCGTCCAAGATAGATTTTGCTTAGATCTGAGTGTCAAATTGTGTTGGGGGTCGGACTAGAAGTGGTTGAGAGGTTGAGAAGATTCCTAAATGCTTTTTTCATGAGAAGTGCATGGATTTTCTCGTAGACCGTCGTGCATTTGGCACACTGTTCATGCTTAGGGTTGTGTTAGCTTGCGCACTGTGCGCGCGCTCCCTTTGGTGAATTTGTGCACTTTAATTTTTGAACCAAGTGTATAGTTTGGTGCCTTTTGATGTATTTTGGTGATGTAGATGTACTAATTGATGTTGGAATTTATGTATTTCTTCAACTATTGTGCATAATGTTTCAGATGCTTTTTTGGTGATAACACCTTCTTTGTTGAAACCCCAGGTTTCTGGTCAGAGGTTGTTTTTTGTATATTTGAATCTTGTTCATCGAACCCCAAGAAGGTCAACAACTATATCCAAGACACTCAAACTTCACTCAATGCATAAAGAAACAAAATTTTAATCAATCCTTGATGAAATAAACGTTTTTTAGCAGTTCTTGAATTACTCTGTAATTTGTTTTCCATTTTGGTCAGGATATTCAACAGATAAAAGGGAAAGTTCATTTCTCAATCTCCATTTAAATGCATTAAAAATATCATATGGTAATAGTGAACATAAGAATACCTACCCTCACAGTTTATATACCTCTGGACTATTGACAAAATGCTCTTCCATTCTTCCTTTAACCACTTTTTCAGGATCCCTTGACTCCAATATGGATCATGATGTTCTGATACCAAATATTGATTGCACAGGTTTGCATATAATTTAATTTTATTTCAGCATCTTTCACCCTGTACAGGAAAGTGACATGTATCTCTTATTCAATGCTATGTAACATGAATTAATACATTTCACACTTGAGTTTGAAACCCATCAATTTGTTTTGCAAATAGCATTGAAATTCCCCATGATTCCCTTGGAAAGTGTAGCAGAACTTGAACTAGCCTCCATCAATGAATTTTTGCATGATCTCAGGGTAAGATTCAATCAATTCATCCCCTATTGGTTCCAAATGGGTAAACTGATCTCCTTTCTTGGGTTCCATCACTATTGGGTATTTGTTATATTCTTTGCATGTGTGTGTGTGGGTGCATCAGATTCGACAACTGTGTCTAAATTAATCCCGGATTAATGGATTAGGGTTTTGGTATCTACAGAATACCTAAAAACATTGTATATATATTGTATGATGAATGGTGAAATTAATACAATGAAGCATTGAAAGGTTTTCTCCTGGTTAAGGGTTTCCGGTATAAACCTATGTGTACTATGTGTATGAGCCATTGATTAATTTATGTTTTTCTTAAGAATATATATGCATTACTTTACTTCACAGGTTTAAAACTTACATGTGGTATCAGAGCTCGTTTTTGGCTTCAGAGGGATGCCTTTGTTGCTGAGGGTTTGGATTGGTCTTGATAGATCAATTTTATCTTAGGTCTGTGATAAACCTGGTTTTAGTGGGAGCTTTTGTAGTGGAGATTCGAGTGTAGAAAGAGGAATGGCGAGCTCTTCTAGAATTGAGATAGAGAAGTTCAACGGTAAAAAATTTAAGCTATGGAAGCTCAATATGGAGGAACTTCTCGTAGACAAAGAAAAATGGATCATTTTGGATCGTTGTGGATCCTGGTACACAACCTACTGGTACGCAACCTACTTGCACACAGTCGACTGGTACACAACCTACTAGTACACAAACTACTAGTACACCGCCTACTGGTATGTCGAAGGAATATTGGGAGATGTTGGAAAGAACAACATGGAGTACTATTCGAATCTGCCTAGCAGATTCAGTGTTGTTGAATGTCTTGGGAGAATCTATAGCCAAGGAACTATGGGATAAGTTAGGGAATTTGTATCAATCAAAATCCCTGGTAAACAAGTTGTTTCTTCGAAATAAGTTGTATCATCTTAGGATGGAAGATGGAGATTCTGTGATAGAACAACTAAATTCCTTTAATACTCTGGTAAAGTCAACTTGTCTCTATTAATATTATGATTGTAGAAGAAGATCAGTGTATTAATTTGTTATTTCTTTACACGGACTCTTGGGATAATCCGGTTGTAACAATTGGTAGTACCACTCAATCTACATTATGAAGTATGAGGATGTAGTTGCATCCTTATTATCTGAAGAGATGAGGTGCAAAAACATGGATGGTCATACAGAGGCAGGAATCATGGTAATTCTTGGAGATATAAATCTACAAGTAGATATAAGATACCCAAGACAGGAATCATGGTAATTCTTCGGGGGGGGGAGACCTAAATCTACAAGTAGATATAAGTCTCCAAGAAAATCTTTGAGGAAATGTTGGAAGTGTGGTAAAACATGGCATTATAAGAAAGATTGCAAGTCTAAGAAGGTTGATAAACCAAAGGGATCTGATACTACCCCTTCCATAGAGGCAAAAACCTCCACTGGAGAAGGAGGTGATGTTTACGTGGCATCTATAGGTACACATGCAGACCATGATGTATGGTTGATCAACTCAGGTGCATCATACCATATGACTTCTCACAGAGAGTGGTTCTCTGAATATGAAAAATACGATGGTGGTGATGTATTCCTAGGAGATGACTCGACATCCAAAATCATGGGATGTGGAAGGGTTAAGTTGCTGCTAAAAGATGGAAGGATTAGAACTCTCCCTGGGGTTCTGCACATTCCAAAAATAGCCAGAAGCCTAATATCTATAAGCAAGTTGGATTATGCAGGAGTGGATAGTGTATTTGGAAAGGGCACCTGCAAGATGGTACGAGGCGAAATGGTGTTGATGAGGGGATTTTGGTGTGGATATATGTACAAGTTGTTGGTAAAAACCTATACTAATGGTTGTAACAGTTATGTTGTCCTTGAGAAGACAAATAAATAAGATAAGACCAATGTTGTCCCTAGAAAGAAGACCATGTTGTGGCATCAAAGACTGGGGAATATTGGAGAAATGGACCTTTGAACATACACGGTAAAGGTATGGTTGAAGGTATGTCTAAATGCACTCTTGATTTTGATTTCTGTGACCATTGCATATATGGAAAACAAAATCAAGTAAGATTTCCATCTGGTGCTACAAGAGCAAAGGGGATATTAGAGTTGATACACAATGATGTGTTTGGACCTATGCCTATTCCATCACTAGGTAAATATGTGTATTATGTTTCATTCATAGATGATTCTTTAAGGAACACATGGATTTATTTTCTTAGAAAGAAATCTGAGTTATTTGATAAATTTAAAGAGTTTAAGGCTCTGGTAGAAAATCATATAGAGAAGAAAATAAAGGTATTGAGGACAAATAATGGTAGAGAATTATGTGGAAATGAATTCGAAGAATTCTATAAGAAATGTGGTATAGAAAGGCATAAGACTACTACATACACACCTCAACAGAATGGAGTGCAGAAAGGATGAACAGGACACTGATGGAAAAAGCGAGTATGCTCAGCGGTGCCGAGTTAGGACAAGAATTATGGGAAAAGGCAATGGGTACAACATGTTTGTTGGCCCTTAACCAAGTTTTGAGGAACCTTGGTCATGTTATACTTATTTTTTGGACTTCAACAGACTGTCGAAGGTGGAGCACAAGATGAAGTGGAGATCGCGGGATCTCGGCCCCCTTTTAGGGATTTTTGGAATTTGGGATTATGTAACGGGTATGGGGATGTCGGCCCATGGGTTTACCCATGTTTAGGCCCAAGTTTGTAATGTATAAATAGATGCTAGGTGATGTAGTGAGCATATAGATATAAACAAATGGATAAGTGCGAATGGCAAGTCAGTTGTAAGTGGTGTTGAGTGCAAGTAACAGTTGTAAGTGCTTTGTGTATGTTTGCAAGGCTGAGTGCAACTGGATGTAAGGGACTGTATGTAGGCTTTGTGCTGTAACCTATCTTGGGAAGGAGGATCTACCGAAGAGTGCGCATATATCCTATCCTCTACGAATTTGATCTGAAGGCTATGTGCATGTAAGAAGATTGAAGAAAGCTAATAAAGAAGACAAAGAGTTGGTGGGCGTAGCCCCAGGGTGGGGGTGAACCACGTACATCTTGTGTTGTGAATGCTTTGTGCGATGTGTTGATGTGTTTATGTATTTACTTTCTTAGTGCTTTGATATAGATGAATGATAGGTAGATTTGTTGTTTTTGTGTGCTTAATAATGATAGTAAATGTTGGATCTAACCTGTGTGAATGTGCTTAGTGCTTGAATCTGCTAGATCTGATCAGTTTCATCATGCTAAGTGATGCTAGATGCTAGATCTGGTTGAATACTGTGATGCTCTGTAATTAGGGTATTTACCTGTGGAGTAGATATTGGTTAAACATTGATGAACTATATTGTTAAGTGATTTTTCAAGGTGTTACAATCACATATCTGTGTCCCATCCAAGGTTGCAGACATTGGAGTCCTGCAACCACCCCTGCCTCTACCTCGGGTGAGACTTCATCTGCTTCGTAGGTGTTGCTAAAAGGGCCAGTAGTTAGGGTTTTGTTGGTGCGTTGTTGTAGTGTTGAACCCTGGGTCTGCCCCTGTGCCAACAAATGGTTTAGTTTTCGAGACTGAAACTGTGATTTCCGGGAATTGAGGAAAAAGAAGGCTCTGTGCAAAGATCGAACCTGAAACTGTGATTGCTGGGAAATGAGGAAAAAGGAGCTTTGTGCGAAGATCTAATCTGAAACTATGAAAGCTCCGTGTATAGATCTATTGCCCTAGTGTGCAACATTCTACTTAATATGTGAAAGCTATGTGTTAAGAAAAGAAGTTTGATCTGAAGAAAAGAGGTAAGATCTGTAAGCTTTGTGCTTTGTTAAAGGTAAGATAAGTGGAAATTTTTATTTCTAATGTATGGATCTGGGTATGTTTGATCAATTTTGTCCTAGATTGAAAAGTAGGGCACAAATAGATGAAAGAAGGTTTGATATGAATAGATCTGATAAGAATAGTGAAATATATGTTATACCTATGCATAGAAATAATGTTTGGACTAACAAATGGATGCAGGATCCTAGAAAGAAGTTTTTGCAGGTTAACTACTATGATCCTAGTGTGCAGTATAGGAAAGGTTGGGGATCATTTAAGAGAAAGAGAGGATTAACCCTTTGTTACAGTTGCAGAAGACCAGGACATCTAGCTAAGGAATGTCCTGGTAGAAGATCTAGTTGTATTTGTTGTAAAGTCATGGACCATGAAGTTTTAGATTTCCCTAGAATGATTCCTAAGCTTGAAAGAATGAATATGGAACAAGTAGACCCTGAGAAAGGTCAAGACTCTGAGATCATGGCAGAACCTCAGAAAGAATCAGAGACTATACTATTACAGATGAAAGAAACCCTGAATGACCACTGATAGACTAATCTATCAGAGATATTAAAAGAGAAAGAGCAAATAGAAGTCAGAATAGGAGACTTCGACATTGATTATATTTTGGATGAAGAAAAATAGGTGAATGTCATGACAAAAAGATCCTGGGAAGCTATAGGAAATCCTGCTATGATTCCTTCATTGGGAGGAATAAGATTATTTAGAGGAAAGTTGATAACCCTATGTGGAAGCCTTACCCAAACATCTATGAGTGATCATGGAACTTCGACAGAAGAATATTTTGAGTTTGTTAAATTTATTGAGAACAACGCCTCGTTTGCTATGTTACTAGGAAAACCTTGGATTGAAAAGGATCAGGCCAAAAGGAAAGAAGAAGAAGTCTTAGAGTAGAAAAAGAAAGAATTAAAAGATTTCATGACTAAGAGGATCACACACTTGGTTGAGGAACAAGATAACAGATCGAAGCTATTTAACTTGGATGTTGAAGTTAAGAGAACCCAAGAAGACTCACGGAAGACTGAATCACCTACCCCAGATAAAGAAGAAGTATTGCCCTCAAGTCTTAGGAAAGAATATCAATAGTGCGAAGTTACTATGCCAAAAGAAGACAATAATCATAATGGAAAGAGGAATAACGAGACGAAGATCACCGAGAAAAAGGATAGAAATCTTAGTAAGAAGAGAGAAAAGATCGAAAAGTTATAGAAGGTTCCAGAGGGAACTTCGTAAAGGGAAAGTTTGCAAAACAAGAACTTCATCGGGATATCAAAATAGCGTCACATGGCACTTCGCCATGGAAAAGAAATATAGCCGTTGGGAATAGTATAACCATTAGACTGACGCCACAAATGGTTAGAACGACATTTATGGTCAGAAATCCCACCATTAGACCGTTGGGATTGCATGACTAGAATGGGTAGAACTAAATTAATGAAGTCTTCTCGCCCGTTGGAGAGATCCGTTATGTTGCTGCCTACTTATTCCATCGATTGTTGCACCAAGAACACTTTTGTGAATTGTATCAGAGAGAACTCATTTCTACTGCGATGTGATTAGTAAGATTGACACAAGTTCTATTGTTTTGTGCAGTCATTCATCCATCCGATCTAAGCATGTATGTCGGACGAGCTCAACGTTGGGGAGAAAATCGTCGAAGAAGTTCTCATCTATCTCATGGCTAAGAAAGTAATGTTTGCAAGTATTCAAGAGTCATTGACTAGAGGAGTGCAAGCCTCTTCGTCGACCGCTCGTGGATCCAAGCCATCCCGAGTCTTCACAGAAAAGAGAACCAAGCACAGAGATGACCTAGAAAATTTGAAGTTGATCCCGACCATACTGCCTGACTACATCCCGCCTCTGGTTGGCCCGGTGAGTCGTGATAGTGTGCCGAGAGATTTTGAGTACACCATGGTTACTACGTACCTCCCGAAGGGGATATGTGTAGTTCGAGCACTGCAAGACAAGATTACAATGTTGAAGTTCAATGAATTCAACCTAGGAGACCGCAATAACCATAGTATGTTCACCTCATATAAATACTTGACCAGGATGAAGAGGAAGAACTAGAAAATAATCCCCCACCCATGGATGATAAACCTCGCACAGTCCACTCTGTTGAATGTAATGAAAATCCCACACTTTGGAAGGCACTGTGAGGTTAACACCTGTGTCAAGCTCCTATTTTCATGTTACCATGGTGGCTACTTATGGCTAGACCATCATATCATAGTCGATCCGATGTTGATCCATAGGATCACTGGATTGAGTATGCAAGGAACTGACCCGCAGGACTTCTATCCAGGAAAAGCCACAGATCGCATGTTAGCACAGAAGATCAAGGATACCTATGGTGATGTTGAGAAGGGGACATGAGGCTACAAGGTAGATTCCATACAGAATGGCACAGTGAGCCTAGCATGCCAATTAACTATAGGAAATCTTGTGAGAAAGAATAGACCCATGTAGGTCACAGGATTTGTCGTTGACCTCGCGGGGAAATGTGTATAAGGCCTACAGATGAACTGGGCGAAGTACCTAGTTAATCGACTAGAATTGGACTGTCGCAAAGCACATGATCAAGGCTACGAGTTCCACTTTAGCTGGATCCTAATATTGATCACGTTTATTTCTTGGTATATGTGAGAAGGTGTGACCTTCTCAAACATTGAACTATTCGAGCTGCTCGTTGCAAAGTTCACCACGCTCTGGTACTCGAGCGACATGGGAAAACAGTGGCAGTCGAACACATTTTTTCACACATATTATCTCCATTTGAAGAGAGCCATCGAAGTTGAACCTCTCATGACATTGAACACCCTAGAGTGGTTCAGACCCCTCATGAAGTTCTGTGTAGATTGACACTTCATCTATATTACTGTGCGAGCAGACGAACATAAGGAGGAGATTTAGTCATACTAAAATCTCACAGAAGAGGACCTCAAGAAGATCACCAAGGACTGGTCAGTCAACCTCCTTATCCATGCTGACCTTGAAAAGATGTCTGACCCCAAACTTGAAAGCTCGGAGGCCGCTCACAAGGAACATGACACACCCAGTCCCAACAGAAGGAAGAAGGCCGAAGAAGTCCAAGACTTAAGTAGTGCATTAGAGAAGACCACTTTAGTATCACCTGACTAAGGGGGTGATGATGAAGTAGAATAAATAAATGGAAAATAATATGAGTAGAAGCAAGGTGAAGTAACATTGCCTAGAGATGAGGCTGATCCCTTGAAGAAGAGGAAGGTTTCTCCCAAGAAACCCTCTTCCCGGAAGAAATCAAGAGCCACTTTGACCAAGATGCAGACTGTGCTCATTGTTGATGATTTTGACTTCATCATCGCGGTTGTGAACGATGCCTCACAGGAAATATTATAGAAACAAGAAGCCAAGTAGGAGGAGATGTACGAAAGAATTAAGGTCAAACTCCAGTCGCGCAGTGTCCACTACGCCTCTACCATCAGGAGAACTAGAGTTGGGAGATGAGCTAGCCCAACTCCGATGACTAGCTGATGAGAACGAAGATCGCCTTCATCGCACACAAGAAGAAAAAGAACAAGCCACCCAGGCCTTGAAGCAAGTGCAAGAAGTAATAGTATAACAATGTCGAGTTGAAAATAAGGAGAAGGTTTCCCTCCAGACAAATTTTGAAGAGGAGAACGCATAGATTCAACAGGAAAAAGAGTAGTTGCTTGTAGAGAAACGCGAAGTGAAAGAAGTTGTCAACAGAGAACTTCGCTCTGTGACAGGCTTAGAGACAAAGGAAGAATACCAAGTCACACATCAAGTAGACCATATCATAGAAGCTATCCAACAACTACAAGAAATAATAACAGACTTAGAGCTCCGCATAGTTCCCGACACCCCACAATCGGTGAGGGATCAAAGGGAAGCAACTGCTCAAGGCACGGTTGAAAGAATCAAGGGCCTCAAATTGGAATGTAATCAACTGAGTGATCGCAGTGCCCAGATGTATGAGTGACTCACTGAGAATCCATAACTGAAGACACTTGAGTCAAAGCTCCAAGAGCTGAAGTATCAAGAAGAAACAATACATGCATAGTTGAAGCCCCTGTCAGTTGTTGAAATAATGAAGCAATCCCAAGAGTAGCACACTGCCCAATAGTAGGTCCACACCATTCAGAGAAAAGTCATGGAATTGACTCAGAGGCTCCAACCTATATATGATGAGGCTTGCCAACTGTTCGTAGAGATCACAGGTCGAGGAGAAGAACTTGAACAAGTCATCATTGTAGTAGAACAATGCCTAGAGGGACTCGTCAACGAAGTTGTTATCCAAGAGTTCATTGAATAGGAGGTTGTGGAATAGCAACAAGTCGAAGCAGCTTGAGCCAAGATCGAGGCTTTTGAGGCAAAATTATCCATATCATAGTGACTCAGGACGAGTCACAGGTGAGCGTTGGGGGCCTGTTGGCCCTTGACCAAGTTTTGAGGATCCTTGGTCATGTTAGACCTATTTTTGGGACTTCGACAGGCTGTTGAAGGCGGAGCACAAGATGAAGCAGAGATAGTGGGATCTTGGCCCCCTTTTAGGGATTTTTGGGATTTGGGATTATGTAATAGGTATGGGGATGTCGACCCATGGGTTTACCCATGTTTAGGCCCAATTTTGTAATGTATAAATAGATGCTAGGTGATGTAGTGAGAATATAGAGATAAATGAATGGCTAAGTGCAAATGACAAGTTAGTTGCAAGTGGTGTTGAGTGAAAGTAATAGTTGTAAGTGCTTTGTGTATGTTTTCAAGGATGAGTGCAAGTGGTTGTAAGGGACTGTATGTAGGCTTTGTGTTGTAACCTAGCTTGGGGAAGGAGGATCTAGCGAAGAGTGTGCATATCTCCTGTCCTCTATGAAGTTGATCTGAAGGCTCTGTGCATGTAAGAAGATTGAAGAAATCTAATAAAGAAGACGAAGAGTTGGTGGACGTAGCCCCAACATGGGGGTGAACCACGTACATCCTGTGTTGTGAATACTTTGTGCAATGTGTTGATGTGTTTATGTATTTACTTTCTTAGTACTTTGATATAGATGAATGATCGGTAGATCTATTATTTCTTTGTGCTTAATAATGAGAGTAAATGTTGGATCTAACCTGTGTGAATGTGCTTAGTGCTTGAATATTCTATATCTTATCTGTTTTGTCATGCTAAGTGTTACTAGGTGCTAGATCTGGTTGAATACTACGATGCTTTGTAATTAGGGTATTTACGTGTGAAGTAGATACTGGTTAAACATTGATGAACTATATTGCTAAGTTCTTTGTCAAGGTGTTAAAATCATAGATCTGTGTCCCAGATAAGGTTGCAGACACTGGAGTCCTGCAACCACCCCTGCCTCTACCTCAAGTGAGACTTAATCTGCTTTTCAGGTGTTGCCGAAAGGGTCGGTAGTTAGGGTTTTGTTGGTGCATTGTTGTAACGGTGAACCCTAGGTTTTCCCGTGTGCCAACAATGTTATCTGGTCAATCGATCACCTTCATCAGTGTTGGATGATAAAAATCCACATGAGGTATGAAATGGAAAGAAAACATCTCTTCAACATCTTATAGTCTTTGGTTGTGATGCTTATGTACATGTTCCAAAGGAAAATAGGAGTAAGCTAGATAAAAAGGATGAAAAGTGTATCTTTATTGGTTATAAATATGGTGTGAAAGGTTATAATCTTTGGAACCCAAAAAACAAGAATATTGTTTACAGTCGAGATGTTGTTTTCAGAGAGGTAAAAGATGTTTCCAAACAGGAATTCCTACCAAGGCCAGGAGAACCTGAGAAAATAGAGTTGGAGTTGGATGATGCAAAATCTGAATCATCTAAAGAAGATGAAGCAGAAGAAGAAGAACCTCATACTCTAGTATTGAGGAGATAGGTGAGGGAAAGAAGGCAACCAGAAAGGTATAGTCCACCTGATTTCCGTTCCAATTTTTCTTTATCTATTACTAATGATGATCCCGGAACTATTAGGGAAGCAATTGTTATAACCCTAAATTGCACCACACATGCTTACCTGGCATTAGGCCATCTCATATCCTTTCTTTGCCAAAGCACTACTGAACAACTCTTTGAAAATCCTCTTTTATAAAGGCCCACATGCCCTAATCCATTACTGCATGCGTGTACACGCTGGCTGACCCAAAACAACCCACGTGGACCGACAAAAGCACGAAAAAAGGAAAGTTGTCGATGGAACATAAAAGCTATGGGTGAGTTAACTAAAACTCCCGACCATGCATGGCCGAGGGTTCATCCAAATACCTAGCTCATTCTAGCCTATAAAAGAAGGGGTAGGGGTCCCATTTGGAAGGAGGAAAAATATAGCAAAGAAACTCTGGTCCCATTTGAAGGAGGAAAATATAGGTAAAGAAACTCCGCCCATTTACGTATTCCCATTGTCCCAACCCTTTAGCCTTTCCTTGTGCCAAAGGAGATTCAAAGAAAAGCAGTTGAAGGATAGAAGAAGAGGAGCCCAGGATTAGGTTCACGGAGAGATGGCCAGTCTCAACTTTTGTAAGTTGACTCATTAAAAGTAATAAAGAAAATTCTTTTCCCGTCCCAATTCATGAACTTTTTTATAGTTTGATTAGTATATGTTTGGATTTCTAACCCATTAGTATATAAGTAGGATGCATGCATAGTTGTTGCTTGTCTGGATGCAAGTCAGCTTTGGAAGGAGGATTGAAAACAAGTAATCAAGCACAACAGAGGATCGACATCAAACACCGGGAACGAGGTAGTTTGATCTTTTCATGCATTTACTAAGAAAAGGGGATTTAAATCTAGGGATGAAGGTAGAAAGTAGTTTCTCTTCGGTCATATCTGCATGTAAAGTATGAACTCTATTTGCTAGTCTGTAGGGAGATTTTCCCCACAACAGAATTGGCGACCATACTGGGGAGACTCTCTAGGGTTCCTGGAATTTTATTTCATTTTTTGGGTAGTTTTAAAGACTAGTTTTTCTTGCCTATTTTTTCTTTTAGTTTCTGTAAGGTCCGAGCTAGCAGGGAGTGTGGTTTTCCATACTAGCTTTCCCTGTCTTTTGCTTGACTGTGTTTTTTGGGACCCACAGAGGTACACGTGGCCTACATAAGGTCTGCACGGGTGTACCCGTGCCCTACTCTCTTACATCCCATGTGTGAACGCTAGCTGAAGAAGTAGCAGTAGCATGTAGAGTTCAGAGAACTTTAGAGGCAGTCATCCTCTTCCCTGTCAGAATCACACATTCTTAGGGGGTTTTCCGGAATTAATTCCGAGTCTTGTTTGCTAGTAGTCCTATCTCAGATTGTTTTTGCCTTATCATTTTTTCCTTACATTATTAGTTTTTCTGTTAAAAATAGTGTTTAAGCCTTCAAGGGATCCTGGTTATCAATATCAGTGGTCTCTTCCTAGTTTTGGGTTGTCTGTTTTCATTTTTTCTCAGAGTTTAGATATACACATGGCCTGTACAAGGTCAGCCCACATGTACATGCCCTCTGTCTCTCTCCAGAGCACGTTCGCACACGTGCTTTTTGATTAACAGTCACGTGCTTGTACATGATACTTTTGTTGAGGGTAAGGCAGCCATCCTTTCCCTTGATAAGAATTATTCCTCTCAGGTGTTTGAATCTCTGTTTGAGAATTCAGTAGCTTAGGATTAATCTTACCCTTAGCAAAATAATTTTATGAGCACCAGATAGTGTTGCACACAGCAATGGAATCAAATGCTATTACTCCTTCTGGGAATTATTCAATTCCCACTATGGTTGTCACCATAGGAGAGCTTTCACCTCCTAACCCACCGTCGTCGGTTCGAGCCACCATGGTCTCAACCGCAACTACTTCGCACAGTGGTCCAATCCCATCTTTGGCGGCAGCTACAACCCCTTTCACACCTAGTGCGACAGGCCCTCCATTCTCATACGGGATGCCTAGTTCGGGTACAAGTCATGTACTTTCCTACTCCACTTTACAGACTTTGGGTTTGGGGGCAAGGAGCTCTAGCACTCCTCTGCAAGGTCACATGGGGGCCGCTCCTACTCCTTTTAATGCTTTCCCTTACGGAGGAGGTCATATCCCTCCTTTGTCCCCTTCACTCGGTGGTTCGCATCAGCAATCCATCGGGCAACCTACACACAATAGTTTATGGGAGTCAAGGACCACCTTTGCATAGTATGCCAGTAGGTTTGACACCATTTTCTTTGAACGAAATGTTTGGTAACAACACCTTCTCATCAACCGCTTTCCCGACTAGGGGAAACCCCATTTTTGGATAATCTACTCCTATGTAGGGTACTATTCTTGCACAGGGGGAAAACCTAGCAGGACCTTGGAATTTAGGGCATGGATCCATTCCCTCATCCGGAATGCCGATCTGGGGTAATTCTTTCCACAATCAATGGAACCCCAGACAAACTACTATGCCTATCCCCACGGGACCGGCATGGGGTAATCCTTCCCAAAGTCCTTTGAATATAATGCATGCCCAACAATCTATGTCCTATTTGGGAAATCAGCCGATGATGTCTCCACATATGCAAAATCCTTATGCTATCCAGGGCCATGGTTTCTACCAGAATTCGGGCCAGTAGCCAAACTTTTCCTGACAACCTAGTGCCAGGAAAACTCCAGGCCCCTTTTTCCCAGGTTATCCCCAACAACCCAAACTACCTTTCCTGGCGACTTTACACTTTCCATATTTGACAAGGTTGTTGAATGACCCTATTTGTCATGATCTGCATTGGCCTCCTATGCCGACAAAGTTTCCTTTGGACATTCCAAAGTTTGAAGCCAAGCCTAACGAATATCCAGGAGATCATGTGACTACCTCCCATCTTTGGTGCTCATCTAACTCATTGAAAGATGACTCCATACAGTTGTGATTGTTTCAACACACTCTCATTGGGAGTGCCATGAAATGGTACATTGAGATCGATCGCTCAAGATACTCTTCTGTTCTCGAACTGGCAATGGATTTCCTGAACCATTTCCAGTTACCTGTGAGATACGATGCTGGCACAGAGCTGCTCACCAATTTCAAACAGACAAAAAAAAAACCATATCTCTAATCACATCCAAGAATGGAGACGTCGGAAGAGTTTAATCAAGGTACCAATCCCCACCAACATTCCTGCTTGAGTGGTTCCTTAAGTATTTGGTCCCGCAGTTATCCAAAGACGTTGCAATGTCAGGAGTTTTCTCCGAAGAAGATGCCATCATGAGGGCTCAACAGTTTGAGCTCATATATTCTCAGTCTAGTTTATTATACAACATCTTGCCAGATGTGCCACATTCAATACTGGATAAAACTAGATAGAGTGCTAGACCACATGTTGATGGTATTGTCGGTTCAAAACAAACCAAGCCCACCGAGCAATTGACAAAGCAGTTGTAAACGTTATCAATACAATACATAATGGCCAGCCAAACTACTGCTTTGGCTGCTCCCTCTACCAAAACATTGAAAGTACACATAGTGCAGTCGACTAACCCAAAGGCCACCCAACAACCTGAAGGGAAGAAAAAACAATGAAAGAAGGGTAAGGGGGACAAAAAACCCAACGACAATGCTGGCGGGGACAACACTGAAAAACAGAAGGTGAGGTATCCATGCAACTTGTGTGTGGAAGACCACCTAACCCATCTATGTCATCGACTTGCAGAGGCCCAAAAATTTGTCATGCAGCAACAACAAGTGGTGTTGACTAATCCATTTCAACATGGGAAAAATCTAACTCAAGCCTCTGCAAGCATGGAAAGGGGCAACCAAGAAACCTGCCCGCCTCCGAACAACCTCGCATCCGCGAATGTATATATGGTTAGGGGTGATGCGTTTATATCGATTAGAGTGCACGACTATAGTAAACCAAGCGCTTCTGAGAAGGGTAAAGAAGTTGACCTCCCATATCTTCCTCTACAAATTGAGAAGACGTTGGAAGAAACAATGACACACATCCCAAAAGGTGCATTTAAAAAAGCTTCTCATAACCCAAACGCAAGGGCCGCCCAAAACTACTCTGTGGTGGAGGATTTATCACAGACCCCTTGTGCGATGTCTTCTTTGGAGGTCCTCCAAAGCTGCCCTTCTCATAGGAAATCCTTGTTAACCACTTTGGGCTCTACTGAGACTTGTAATCTAGGTACCATCATGTTAGATACAACCGACTTAAAACCTCGTCTTCCTTACCATGTAGTGTTTTAGATAGTAGTGGCTTATCCCATGAAAACTTTTACTCGAAATATATTTCACACGGTGGTCGATGAGGGCGTCTCAACATGCGTTATGTCATTGGCATGTTGGAAGGCCATTGGCCAACCCATTTTGTCTCCATCACCTACTCTCCTCACTACTTTCGACGGTCGTTCGTTCTGACCACATGGCATCATTCCTTCTTTCCCCGTACAGTTAGGAGGGAAGACCGTGTGTGTCAAAGTAGAGGTAGTCGATGCTCCCCTTGACTATAACTTCTTGTTAGGAAGGAGTTGGACTTATGCTATGCAAGCTATGGTTTCTACAGTTTTTTGGGTCTTGTTGTTTCCACACAAGGGTCGGATAGTGACCATCGATCAATTGTCTTTCTCCATATGTGACCCTGCTTTGGGGGCATCCACAGTCTCGATGATTGATAATCCTCAACCAGGTGTCATTAACATAGGAGTTGGTTTGTGCCCATACTTGATGGGTACCTTCGATTACTCTCCCCCTCACAACGACATCCAATTTATATCCAATCACCATAAGTTTGAGATTTTTCAAGTTTCGTCGTTTCGCATGACTTACTTTGAGGATCCATGGATACTTCCTTCCCCATTGGCCACGATGGATGAGACAGGGCACCCAGGCATGTCCATGCCCTTGTCTGCCACTGAAGTAGCATACTCTTTAGTCCAGCAAGCTTTAGCTAACACTGATCTGACTCCTGCATAGGAGTTAGATCCACTTCTAGATCCTATTTGGGCTCAGGGTTCTCTCACCAACACCGTTTCATTAGACTTAGTCTTACCTTCTGACGAAGCAGTAATCGAAGCAATGACTAGTCCAGACAAACCTTAGGAAGATCTTCATCATAGATCATATTTTCTCCCAGAGTTAATCTGAATCGAAGCAGGAGAATTCACCGTGACCATGACGGGAGATCAGTCGTGTCCTATTAATATCTTAGCTACACATGAAATTTATGCTGAGGGAAATATGGCAACTATCACTGAAACTATACCAATCAACATCTTGTCAGGCTGCTAAATTGAAGCTTTTAAGTGACCTGAAACACTAAATTGTCAAACCAGGGTTGGTAAACTTTGAGCTGATACACAGTATGTGCAGGTAAGTGTCTAGTCTCTATCTGAATTCTATCCTAAGAAGAAAACACACACCTATTCTGAGAACTTGAATTTTAATAACTATCTTGAAACTGAGCATTTCCTATTCAAGTTATCAACAGAAAAACAGTCTTGTGCTCAAATGCTGGTACTGTTATTTCTATTCAAAAGTGTGGTTCCACAATATTATTTTACCTCTATGTCCGATCATTTACCATCATCACTTCTATTCCAGCCATGACACAAAGAGTATTTTTGAAAATGCATTCAATCTGGTCATCAAAATGAATCTAAAGCTATCTACAGAAAAATAGAGTACTTGCCTAACTACTGGTACCAGGAGCTCCCTTTGTTCTAACTGTAATCTAACTGTTCTAAGCAGGCAAGGTAACTATTGTCTAACAAAGCAAAGTGCATGCTAATTCTGAGTTATATTCGGATTGAAAACTGGAAGCCAAACAAACCACACTCATACTCTAAACCCTACAGGCATCATTTATGCATTCAATACTCAGCAATGTCAAAGACAACAGTACGCTGGAATGATTCAGTTGAGGAATAAATGAACACAACTTTGAACAAGTCAAGTCTGAAACTTTGAACTATCGGGTAAGCAAACGCTAACATATTGCAATGAAGTAAAGCTATGATAAACGAAAGCTAAATCTATGAACGTTAAGCTACCTCGTATGCAAGTTCTAAAACACTGAAATGAACTAAAGCTATGACAACATAAAACGAAATCTATTGACAGAATAAAGCAGCGAGTTGCACCGGTTTGGCGGGCTCAACCAAACGGCACAAACGCTGTTAGTAATAACCAGAGCCGACTAGAACATTCTGTGCAACATTGTATAATCCATTAACTCCAAAGGGAATGCTTCAAATCGTATATCAGTCGAATATCATAACGCAACAACAGTCTTTATTCAAAAATATAGGTTCACGGCATAACACAGTTCAACATAATCCAACATAATCTAACCCGTTCTCAGGAGTGATCGCGGGTTTATATATAAAAATCCTACTATTCATAACAGTCGAAATCAAAGATGCATAAGAAACAAATGGATCCCTGATCCGAGAACAGTCTTGGAATCAAGTGTTAAAACGTATTTCACATCTTCGTGACATGTAGTGTCACGAAGTGTGAACGATGAAGAATAATCGATCCAGGTTTATCATGATGCCTTCGAGCACCCTGTGGCGATGACTCCAGCTGTCAGACGAATCTCTCTGTCTCCCATTCGAACCATAACGCACACCATAACGCACAGATCTTGAGCGGCTCCAATGGTACCTCCACGGGTACGAGTTGGTACCTGGTACCGGTATCCTGTTCCAAATATAGAAGTGGTACCTAACCCAAGCGATATTAGTTCCAAAACCAATTTAAAGCATTAAAGTGCATAAAAATAGCTTGAAATGAAAATATACCTTAGGTAACCTCATTGAATGGTCGGGAGATGTCAGTTATGTCCAAAACAAGGCTAAAAGGGTGGTACTGGTAGATAAATGGAGGTCTGTGGCATATAATGTGGGCAAAAACACGATCAAAACCGGGGACCAACATACCCCCACACTGAATTCCTTGCCTGTCCTCAGGAAACAAAAATCAAAAACTGGTAGCCATCAAAGGGTTGCAGCGGCTGCAACCAGCATCTGTAGCCTCTCCTGCTTCTTCAAATTCCTAATTTCTCTCTTAAGGACCCTGTTGATTATAACATGCTTCCTAGCAATCCTCTGAAGTTGCCTGTTCCTTTTGAAAATACCCTTATTCCTCTGCTTTAACCTTTCAATTTTTGACAAGAGGTGAGTCACCCTGAGCTTCAGGAGTTCATTTTCGGTTTTAACATGTCTGTCCAGTACACGGTACTCATGCAATTTCTCCTTCAATTTGCTATTCTTGCTCTCTAGTTTCACCACCATGGGTTTCAAGGACCGACTGGAGGAAATCTCACAGTGGGTTTCAACTGTTTGACCTTGCCTTGGCTGCGGTGAGGGGCTAGATGCATGCATGAGCTCTTCGGGACTTTGAACAGGGGTGTGGAATCTATCAGAATTGTGGTCTGAACTGAATTCAGGAGTGAATGCATCGGGGCTGCGTTCGTAAGTATCAGTTGGGTCAACATTACGATATGGGCTGAGTTCATAGCTGTCAATTGGATCTGGATGAGCTGGGCTGAGTGTAGAAGTGTCAACTAGATGGGGTTCAGGGGTGAGCTCTTTTGGCATCTAAACAGGGGTACCGGTTGGTACTTGAACGGATTCATTCTGCACAATTTTCTTGGGTG
>SNQJ01S0011400.1:85100-99880 GCA_010110895.2 Picea sitchensis
TGGATGCCAAAAACTCATTGCACGTTCTGCAACAAGAGTGGACATCAAAAGGCTAGCTGTTGGAAGCTTAATCCAGAGCTTCGTCCCAGGAAGGACAAAAGGACTTTGCATGTACCCACGAAGGAGGAAGGATTACTAGCGAAGCGAGAGGAACATTGTGAAGGAAAGAAACCAACCACTTGGTTCTGTCAGAAGTGGATGTCTCGACTTCAGTGTGTTTTGCTTCCCCTGATGTAATCATCTTTCAGAGACAAAGAGAAATCCGGGTGGCCTATCCCGAGCTTGTCGAGTGGTCAGTAACCTTTTGGGGACCAAAAGGTCTTATTGTTGGGAGGTGTGATCCGAAATCGGATTCAGAAGCCTGTCAGGGCTTGAAAAATGCTCAAAAATGAGAGTGCTCGGAATCTGACGAAACCAACACCATTGTGTCCGTCTCGTCTTCCTGATTCCGGTGGTATATTTTTTTTGTCAAACGGAGTCCGTATGAAGAAGATATCGCATTCTGTCCGCCAAGCCAAACAGGCAAAAATTTTGGGATGCTGACTGTACCTGTCCGTACAGTCCGTATAGGGACACGTGGCAGGTCCGTACGCTGACACGTGGAAGGTTTCATACATGACACATGGTGGCTCCAGAGCATGACATGTGTCAGGCTGATTTGGCATTTTTGGCACGTAGTCGGACCAATCCTGAAGTGACACGTGTCACCACTGGAAGGGTGACACGTGGCACGAGATGATGTCAGCATCGTAGGGCAGATGACATGGCAGGTGACATGGGTGAATCAACGATGGACACATGGCATCTTCTGGTTGGATGACTTGAATGAATCATCAGTCGACACATGGCATGCATCGATTGGATGTGAGGGTGCCATGTGGCCCAATCACGGGCTGCCACATGGCACCCCGGTTTTAGCCAATGAGGGCTGTGTCAAAAGTTTTTGGAGCCCGGGGGATTTGAACCCCGGACCTCCCCTCCGCGCTACACCTTAACACCGTCCGCCCGACCGTTACACCATTATGTGTTGCTTGTTACATGTATGAATTTAAGTTTATTTAAATTTACATGTGGTATTAAATAGCGGGGGGTGGGGACGGGGCTTAGCCCCGACCCCCGGTTATATGCTTGTATTACATGTGACCCTGTGTATACTCTATGCGCGCATGGGAGGACTGATAAACCAACGGTCATATAACCTTTTGCTATGCGACCAGGAGCCGAGCGCGGAAGGCGGTTTGTATTGTGGTTACAATAGTTGCCACGGTTATATATGGTTTACAAACAGTTATGTAACGGTTAGCACGGGCATTGGAACTTAGCCCGTGGGTTCTATGTGTGAGCCAATGCGACCGGTGCTGGAGCGAGTGAGGTGGCCTGTGCTAGCGCGTGGCCACATGGAACTCATACGACTTTGCCAAAAGGGGCCGCGCCCAGGACTAAGGGGCTAGCACCTGATTTTAGTTCAAAAATGGGTTATAACTATATTATATAGTTAGAAAATGGGTTTTGTAACCACTTTATGATTTTTAAATGTAATTAAACTCATTTTTAATGTAATTGGGAGTTATTGGGCTTTTTTAGAGCCTAATTTTTGGGAGGAAGTTGGGGATGAGAAACCAACTTTCCCACTATTTAACCAAGGTCATTTTTAGGCCAAGGGGACAGATTTGGAGAGGATTTCAGAGCAAAGATGCTGAGGAAAAGCCAAGTCAAAGCCAGTTTGAGGCAGGGAAGCTGTTGAGGAGGAGATGTTGTCGGATGATTTCTGAGAGCTCGGGACATCCGTTTCAGGTGCCGTCTTTTGTGCAAGATTCTAGAGATCTGGGCGAACATGACTAGATCAGTCTAGAAGCCATTCGGCATTGTAAAGATGTACTATTAAGCTTTAGAACAAAAATAAAGAAGCCTCCTCTCACAGAGAAAAGGCCCGGAGATGTAGGCAAAGTTGTGCCGAACTCCGTTATCAACCTGTGCATTATGGTTTGTTGTTTTTCATTGTTTTTCAGATCTGAAAATATGTTAATGGCTGTATAATTCATTTTCTTTTCTCGCTCTTTCGTTAAGTTTCCCAATGGTCAATTAATGCATGCTAATTAAACTCAACCATAAGTCATTCGAAAAATCCTGACGGATCATTGTAGGACTCAGATGTCTGCAACCTTAGCTAGGACACAGATCTGTGATTGTAACACCTTAACATAGCACTTAGTTATTACAGTTCGTTAATATTCATCTTTAGTTCACAGTGTCACTAAACCCTAACAACAGATCAATGCATTATTTACACAGATCGAATAGATTCAAGAACTAAGCATACCAATAGAGATCAGATCTAGAATTCATTCACATTATTCAACACTAATCTATCATATCAAATTCATCTAACATCACACTAAGCATTGAATCACATAAACAAAAGAACAACCAAAATCACAAAGCATTCACAATACATGATATACATGGTTCACCCCCACCCTGGGGCTACGTCCACCAACTCTTTGTCTTCTTTATTATCTTCTTTCAATCTTCTTACATGCACAAATCCTCAAAATCAACTCTGTAGAGGATAGGAGATATGTGCACTTTGCTAGATCCTCCTTCCTTTAATTATAGCACAAATCCCTCCACAGTCTCTTACAATCACTTGCACTTATCTCTGTGAGCCTCACACATTATGCATAAAGCAATTAGCACTCAACACTTAGCACACTTGCAACTGACTAGTCACTACTAGTCACTATTCACTACTTCTTACATTGCCTAGACTTCTATTTATACATTAAAAAATAGTCCTAAGCATGGGTAAACCCATGGGCCGAAATCCCCATACCCATTACATAAGCCCAAAACCCAAAAAGGCCCTAAAAATGGGCTGATATCCCCCGATCTCTACTTCATCTTGCGCTCCACCTTCGACAGCCTGTCGAAGTCCCAAAAATAGGTCAAACGTGACCAAGGATCCTCAAAACTTGGTTCAGGGCCAAAAGGCCCCCAACACTCACCTGTAACTCGTCCCGAGTCACTCTGACCAGGGTAATTCTACCTCAAAATCCTCGAGCTTGACTTGAGCTTCTTCGACTTGTTGTTGTGCCATGACCTCCTGCTCAGCAAACTCTTGGATAACAACTTCATTGATAGGTCCCTCTAAGCGTTGTTCAGCTACAGTGATTACTTGCTCCAGTAGTTCTCCTCGACCTTCGATCTCTGAGAACATTTGGAAAGCCTCATCCTGTATAGGTTGGAGCCTCTAAGTCACTTCCATGAATCTACTCTGAATGGTGTGGACCTACTGTTGAGTAGTGCGTTGCTCTTGGGATCACTTCATCCTTTCAACAGTTGATAGGGGCTTCAATTGTGCTTGTATTTTTTCTTCTTGTTGCTTCACCTCCTGGAGTTGTGACTCCAATGCCTTCAGTTTTGGATTCTCAGTGAGTCACTCATAAGTCTGGGCACTATGATCACTTAGTTGTTTACATTCCATGGTGAGGGCCTTTATTCTCTCAACTATGTTTCGAGAAGTTGCATCTCTTTGATCCCTCACATCCGGTCGGGTGTTGGGTATTGTGCGGAGCTCTTGGTCTTCTATTATTTGTTGTAGTTGTTGGATAGCTTCTACGAGCTGCTCTACCCGATGATCGACTCGGTATTCTGCCTTTGGCTCTAAGTCTATCATAGAGATAAGTGCTTTGTTGACTACTTCTTTCACTTTGAGTAGTTTTGCGAGCAAATGTTCTTTTTCTTGCTGAATCTGTGCTTTCTCCCCTTCAAAATTTTTCTCGAGAGCAACCTTCTCCTGCTCCGCAACTCGAAGTTGTTCTATGACTACTTCTTGCACTTGCTTCAAGGCCTGGGTGACTTGTTCTATTTATTTCTGTGCGCGACAAAGGAAAGCTTCGGTCGCATCAGCTAGTCGGTGGAGTTGGGCTGGCTCATCTCCCAACTCTGGTTCTTCCGATGGTAGGGGTGCAGTGGACATTGTGTGACTGGACTGAAGAGCATGTTGTACCCCGTGGAGCTCAGCCTCAATTATGTCGTACATCTCCTCCTGGTTGGCTTCATGTTTCTGTAATATTTCCTGGGAGGTTTCGTTTACAGTTACGATGATGAAGTCAAAGTCATCGACGATGAGAACAATCTAGATCTTGGTCAAGGTGGCTCTGGATTTCTTTCGGGAAGAGGGTTTTAGGGGAGAAAAATTCCTCTTCTTCAAGGGATTAGCCTTATCTCTAGGTGTTGTTATTTCACCTTGTTTCTTCTCATCTTCTTTCCATTTATCTCTTCTACTTGGTCATCACCCCCTCGGCCAGGTGATACTGAAGCATTTTTTTATGATGCGTTGATTAAGTCTTGGACTTCTACGGTATTTTTCCTTCTGCTAGTTTCAGGTGTGTCATGTTATTTGTGAGTGGCCTCTAAGATATCAAGTTCACGATCAAACATATCTATAATATTAGCAGGGATAAGGAAGTCTGCTGACCAATCTTTAGTTATCTCTTCGAGGTCCTCTTTTGTGAACTTGTAGTATGACTGAAGCTCCTCCTTATGCTCGTCTACTCACGTAGTGATATAGATGAAGTGTCGATCTACATGGAACTTCATGAAGGGTTGGAATTGATGTAGGGTGTTTTGCATTATGTGAGGTTGAGCTTCGATATCCCTCTTCAGTTGGAGATAATATCTATGAAAGACTGTGTTCAACTGTCACTATTTTCCCATATCACTCAAGTATCAGAGCGTGGTGAACTTTGCAGCAAGCGGTTCCAGTGGCTCATTGTCTGGGAAATTCACACCTTCCGACATTTCCCAAGAAATAAACACTATGAGTATTAGGAGCCAGCTAAAGTGGAACTCATATCCCTGATCTTGTGCTTCGTGGAAGTCTAATTCCAGTTGATTAACTAGGTACTTCACCCAGTTCATCTGTAGGCCTTCCACATATTTCCCTGTGAGGTCAACAACAAACCCTATGACCTGTGTAGGTCTGTTCTTCCTTACTATCTTTCCTGCAATTAATTGGCATGCTAGGCTCACTACGCCATTCTGGATGGAAGCTATCTTGTAGCCTCGTGTCCCCTTCTCAACATAGTTGTAGGTATCCTTGATATTCTGTGCTAATGCATGATCTGTGACTTTCCTTGGATAGAATTCCTACGGATCAGGTCCTTGCATACCTAATATAGAGATCCTATGGATCAGCGTCGAATTGACTGTGATACTTCGACCTAGCCATAAGTAGCCACCATGGTAACATGAGAGCAGGAGCTTAACACATGCGTTAACATCTTGGTTCCTTCCAAAGTGTGGGATTTTCATAACATTCAACAGGGTGGACTATGCGAGGTTCATCATCCATGGCTTGGGAATTATTTTAGATTTCTTCCCCTTCGTCCTAGTCAAGTATTTATATGGGGAAAGCATACTATGGTTCTTGCGGTCTCCTAGGTTGAAGTTGTTGAACTTCAACATTGTGATCTTGTCCTACTACTCTCTAACTGTGTGTATCCCCTTCAGGAGGTACATAGAAACCATGGTGTAATAAAAATTTCTTGGCACACTATCATGACTCATCGCGCCAGACAGAGGCGAGATGTAGTCGGGTAAGATGGTTGGGATTAGATTCACATTTACTAGGTCATCTCTATGCTTGGTTCTCTTTTCTGTGACGAATCGGGATGGTCCAGATCCGTGAGTGATCGACATAGAGGCTTGCACTCCTCTCATTGATGATGCTTGTACACCCACAGACATAGACATTACTCTTTCAGTCATGAGATCAATGAGTACTTCCTTCACAAACTCTTCGACTGCACTAAGTTCTTCGGACCTACACACTCGTGGTTGAATATGTCGAGTTTGAAGAGTAACTACTCAATGCAAAGGGAATGATGGTGATAGTTCGATGATCACTGTGTGAAATAAACCGATCTACGGGCTCAGATAATCACGGTTGGAAAAAGTTTTCTTGGTGCAAGGCTCGATGGAATAAGTAGATAACTAGGCAACATATCTCTCTAACGGGCGAGAATCCTTCATTAATTTAGTTATTTCTGTTACGGTGCGGTCCCAATGGTCTTATGGCGAGCTTTCTGACCAAAAATGTTGTTCTACCCATTTGGGGTGTTAGTCTAATGGTTATACTATTTCCAACGATTATATTGCTTCACCATGGTGAAGTGCCATGTGGCGTTGTTCTGTTATCTTGGCGAAGTTTCAGTTTTGCAAATTTTCCTTCTGCGAAGTTCCCTCTGGAACCTTATGTCACTTTTCGATCTTTGATCTCTTCTTACTTATTTTTCCAGCCTTCTTTCCAGTGAGCTTCGTCTCAGTATTCCTCTTTCCACTTTGATTCTTATCTCCTCTTGGCATAGTAACTTCGTACTGTTGAGATTATTTCCTAGGATTCAATGGAAATACTTCTTCTCTATCTGGGGTAGGTACTTCAATCTTCTGTGAGTCTTCTAGTGTTCTTTCAACTTTGACATACAATTTTTTGGTTCTAAATAGCTTCGATATGTTCTCTTGTTCTTCAATCAAGTTTGTGATCCTCCTAGTCATGAAATCTTTTAATTCTTGCTTCTTCTGCCCTAAGACTTATTCTTCTTTCCTTCTGGCCTGATCCCTTTCAATCCAAGGTTTTCCTAGTAATATAGCAAATGGGGTGTTGTTCTCAATAAATTTAACAACCTCAAACTCTTCCTCTATCAAGGTTCCATGAGCACTCATAGATATTTGGGTGAGATTTCCACGTAGGTTTATCAGCCTTCCTCTAAATAATCCTATTCCTCCCAATGAAGTAATCATAGCAGGCTTTCCTAAAGTTTCCCAAGTTCTTTCTGTCATAATATTCACCTGTGTTTCTTCATCCAGAACACAGTCACTGTCGGAGTCTCCTATTCTTTCTTCTATGTACTCTTTTTCTTTGAAGATCTCTGATAAGTTGATATTTCGTTGGTCATTCAGGGTTTCTTTCATTTGTATAAATATAGTTTCTGATTCTTTCTGGGGTTCTGCCATGGTCTTAGTGTCTTGACCTTTCTCATGGTCTTCTTGTCTCATATTAGTTCTTTCAAGTTTAGCAATCATTCTAGGGAAATCCAAAACTTCATGATCCATAACTTTACAACAAAGACAATTGGGTCTTCTACCAAGGAATTCTTTAGCAAGATGTCTTGGTCTTCTACAACTGTAACAAAGAGTTAATCCTCTCTTTCTCTTAAATGATCCCCATCCTTTCTTGTACTGCACACTAGGATCATGGTAGCTAACCTACAAAAAATTCTTTCTAGGATCCTGCATCCATTTATTAGTCCAAACATTCTTTCTATGCATAGGAATAACATATCTTTCACTATTCTTATCAGATCTACTCATATCAAATATTCTTTCTTCTAGCTGTGCCCTAGTTTTCAGGCTAGGATTTTTTTTATCAAACATACCTAGATTCATGTTCTTGAAACAAAAATTTCCACTTATCTTACTTTTCTCAGAGCACAAAGCTTCCAGATCTAAAAAATTTCACTATTCTTACCTATTTCATAGAACAAGGCTTCAATATCTTTCCTCTTTTATTCAGATCATACTTCTCTTTTTAGCACAGAGTTTCACAATCCCAATAGATTATTGCGCACTAGAGGACCGGGTCTACGCACAGAGATTTCATAGTTTTAGGTCAGATCTTCTCACATAACTTCTTCTTCCTTAGTTCCTAGCAATCACAATTTCAGTTCCTGGCAACAGAACCATTTGTTGTCACAGGGGCAGACCCAGGGTTCAACACTACAACAACGCACCAACAAAACCCTAACTACCGTCCCTTTCGGCAACACCTGCGAAGCAGATGAAGTCTCACCCAAGGTAGAGGCATGGGTGGTTGCAGGATTCAGATGTCTGCAACCTTAGCTGGGACACAAATCTGTAATTGTAACACCTTAACAGATGTTGTTGTTTGGACAACATCGGGAAGACATTCTCTAAAGATAATAATTAATAATATAATTATTATTGATTATTATATATATATATTATATAATAAGTAAAGGATAATAACAAATAGTTATTGTTTATTCAAGGGACGCATCCTTTCATGGATGGTCACCTTATGTTCCCTATATATGGAACACTTATTATTGTAATAAATCACTGAATATCGATTATATCTCATATGAATAAAAACCAACATGGTATCAGAGATGGACTGGGTTTGACTCCCTCACGGGAGGGCCCAGGAAAATGAGAAATCTATTAGTCATACCTAGCCTATTGGATACAACTATTTTGGAGAAAAAGAGAGGCAGATTACACATACAATGATCGACAATGAAATCAGTTAAAAGCCACTTATATATATTTGAATGGGCAGTGTGCCTCATGGGCCTCACACCCTGTTCCATTAAAATGATGAGAAACGTATACAATATTTTTATTCGTGTTCTCTCTCTCCATTGTCACTGTGGTTTTAATGTTCACACCAAGACAAGACATTGTTTGCCAACCTTGTATAATTTGTATGTGTAGCATAGTTTCACATGACTCTCACATGGGCTCTCGGCTCGTTCTGGATGACATGAAAATGGTGGTAAAAATACACCCAACCCACTGGAAATGAACCAGGGTTTTCATATTGGAATTCTCCTCATCTTCTATACTTTGGCCCAATGAATTTTATTGAAGTGACGTCATGGTATTCACCTGGAGGTTCAATGAATCCATTGGTAAGTGACAACTTTCATGTGATTGATGGGAATTGTAATTAATGAGGCTTGAGAGCATCCCATGAAGTGATGAATTCAATTTGTGTAGCATGTTTGATAATAGATGCCCAAAACACTTAGAGAGTTCTTGTATTTTTGTTACCACTTGAAAATGAATCAGTAACTGAAATCATGAAAGAAATGTTTCTTCGTTTAAGAAAAACATGTCGAGCCCAATTAAAGAAATCCATGCGAGAAATGTTTCCTTGTTTAAGAAAAATTGATGAATGGCTCAAGTAAATCAATTGATGCACTAAGTTTTGCAGTTACTTAGTTGCAACATATCATCTTTTCCTGCACGAATTCCTTTTAAAGATCAGGAAAAACTACCAAAAGTTGCAAGTATAATCTGTGCCAAGTTAAAATACAAGAAAGGTGTCTCCATTAGAGGAGGAGTTCTAGATCCATATTGCTTTGTAAAGAGAATGGATCATGTATTTGTTTGAAGAGTGGTATATGATCTTTAAATGTTTTCTTTGGTGCGCTACATTCAGATTATGTGAGAGCCAATCTAGTTGGATTCCAAGTGTGGATATGTGGTTTCACCCAGTACGTGAATATGTTTATATGCAGAGAGGCACACATGGAGGGAAAAGACCTTCCAACATGATGTCAAGAAGAGACATTCCAAGTACATGAGTCAAGCCATGAGATGTTGAGGAAGCAAGCATGGCAGCAGTTCCAGTGTATGTAGAGGCACTCCCAGAAAGGGAGGCGGTACTACATCTAGAGGGAGTAGAGATTGAGTTAACTCCAGATAAGGAGGAAGAGTTACCTTCAGTGTCAAAGGGAGCAGAGACAGAGAAGGAGTCACCTCCAACTCTAGAGGAAGTGTTGATGTTTCTCATCTTTCTGAGACATTGGTTTCATGAGGGAACCTTGATATATCAAGCATGGTCCAAGATTACTTAGTATGATTAGCATTTACCTACATTTTTGTGGGTAGAGGCATCCATGACTGTAGTGTATGTTCAGAACATAAGTCCTCATAAGACTTTGAGGAACATGACTCTCGAGGAGGCCTTTACTGGAGTGAAGCATGAGGTTGGAAACTTCAGGATATTTCGGTGTTCAGTATACATTCATGTACCCAAGGAGAAAAGGACCAAGCTAGACCCTTCAGGAAGAAATGGTACATTTGTGGGGTACAGTGAGTCTTCGAAGGCATACCAGATCTACATCCCTAGTCAGAGACAGATTGAGCTGAGAAGAGATGTTACCTTTGAAGATGAGGTAGCCTTCATGAGATCTAGAGGATCTCACATTTATATTGATAATGAGAAACAAGATGAGATGGTTCCTTCTCCCCCTCCAGTTGATGTTCCCAAAGATATTGTAGTAGGTCAGAAGAGACCTAAATGGACTCGTCAAGTTTTTCAGGAGGTAGAAGGACATGCATATCCTCATGGTACCTTCCGAGAAAGGAAGAAACCTCAAAGATATTTGTGTTATACTACAGCTATGAGCCACATCATTCATTTTGAGCCTTCCTGTTATGAGGAGGCAACTAGTCATCCAGTATGAAGAGATGTCATGATGGAAGAGTATCAATCCATCATGAAGAATTATGTGTGGGATATTGTTCTGAGACCTGAAGGGAATCCTATAGTGACTTCCAAATGGATCTACAAGATCAAACACGTAGTTTATGGGAGCATGGAGAGGCACAAAATAAGATTTATTGTTAGAGTATTCTCTTAGGTGGAGGGAATAGATTATGAGGAGACATTTGCTCCTATTTCTCAATACACTTATATCCGGATGATTATTTCCCCTACAACATCCATGGGTTAGAGAGTACATCAGATGGATTTAAAGACAACCTTTCTCAATGGAGAGATTAAGGAAGAAGCATACATCGAGTATCCAGATGGTTTCATGATACATGAGAAGGAGTCTCATGTGTGTAGATTGAAGAAGGCCATGTATGGACTCAAGCAAGCACCTCGAGCTTGGTATGTGAGGATTGATGGACACCTAATGAGTTTGGGCTTCAGAAAAAGTGTTGTTGATCCCAAGATGTACTACTAGACTGTTAACGATGAGGCCTTGATTTTGGTCCTCTACGTTGATGATTTATTCCTCATCGGTACAGAGAGCCTTATTATTAAATGCAAGTATGTGTTGGCCTCTAATTTCAAGATGAAGGACCTTGGTATGATGCACTAATTATTGGGACTAGAGGTGTGGCAGAGAAATGATGATATCTTCCTAAGTCAGGGGAAGTACATAGTTTAGATATTCAAGAAATTTGAGATACTGAACTTGAAGCCTGTGACTACACCAATGATGATGAATCTGAAGAAACTAAGTGTCTCTTCTTTCGATTATGATGAAATTGATCCGACTCTATATAGACAGCTGGTTGGATAACTGATGTATTTGTTTAACACCAAACCAAATAATTTATATGTAGTGAGTGCACTTAGCCAGTTTATAAGTCAACTAAGATAGACACACTAGATTGTTGCAAAGCATGTGTTAAGATACTTGTGAGGCACCGTTCTACATGGTATGATATATACTTCCAGTATTGATATGATATGGCAGGAATATATTGACTTTGATTGGGCAGGGAGCACAGTGGAAAGAAAGGTCACCTTCAAGTGTTGCTTCACTTTGGTATCTTCCATGGTTTCCTGGTGTAGCAGGAAACGAACTTTTGTGGCTTTGAGCACAACAGAAGCAGAGTACATTGCATTAAGTATGACAGTCCATGAAGCAGTGTGGCTTCACAAGATCCTTGCATATTTATTAGAAAATGTGTTGGATTCCACCATTATTCATTATGGTAACCAAATTTGTGTGAAGATCTCTGATAATACGATGTTTCATGAAAAAACGAACCCCATTGATCAAGTACCATTTCATCCGAGACATGGTGCAGAGGAAGGAAGTATTGGTGTAGTACCTTCCTATAGATGAGCAGTTTGTTGATGTTCTTACGAAACCAGGATGAAGTTTAAGTACTTCCATGACAGACTTGGCGTGGCAGAGAATGCCTCCCTCACTGAGAGGGAGTGTTGATGTTTGCAACTTCCTGAGACATTCTCCATATCATACTCCTATGTGACTGAGTTGATTTGATCTGTGATGACACTTATCCAAGAAGGGATAAGTGGGTAACTTATCTGATAAGGGATAAGTGCAGTTGGGCTTATAACCCAATTTCCCATGTGGAGGGCACATGAGGACATGTCAAGGGAGTTAAACCTTGACGTCATACACTATGGGAGTTGACCCTAGTATTTCTAGAGGGTGTAGCCTCTATAAGTCCACATGGAGTGCCATGTGTGAAAAAATTTCTCCTGATCGTACTCCTCTGTAAATTGAGTTGAGTTGATCTATGAGGACACTTATTTGAGAAGGGATAAGTGGAACACTTATTCAAGAAGGAATAAGTGCAGTTTGTCTTATAACCCAATGTCCCATGTGGAGAGCACATGAGGACATGTCAAGGGAGTTGACCCTTGACGTCATACACTATGGGAGTTGACCCCGGTGTTTCTAGAGGGTGTAGCCTCTAGAAGTCCACATGGAGTGCCATGTGTGACAAACTTTCTCCAGATCGTACTCTGTGAATTGAGTTGAGTTGATCTGTATGGATACTTATCCAAGAAGGGATAAGTGGAACACTTATTCGAGAAGGAATACATGCATTTGGGCTTATATCCCATCGTCCCATGTTCAAAGAACATGAGTACATGTCAAGGGAGTTGGCCCTTGATGTCTCACACTATGGGGAGTTGACCCTAAGTGTTCCTATAGGGATTAGCCTCTAGAATTCCACATGGGAGTGCCATGCGTGACAAATATTTTACTACTATGGTGGTTTTGTACCATTGGCGGAGACTGCATGTCTCTGGATAGTAGTTGTGTACTACTATGGAAAGATACATCCCTAGATAAGAGGGAGTGTTGATGTTTCAGCATCGAGCATAACTTCTCCTACATTGGGCTGCATAACACAGGAGATAGGATACATTTATCACAAAGGTGAACTTGTGATAAATGGGCCCAGACATAGTCCTTCCTTGATCATGAAAAGGAATAATATGGACTCAAGGTGCTTGAAGTGATTTCCACGCGTCAGTTATCATCAAGTCAACATTCACTCATAGGTGTGTGCCTGTGGTGAAATATCCTGGTGTATTTTGTGTCCTAGTCATGATGATTTGACAAGGAATGATAAAGACCAAAGATGTTATATGCTTTTACATGCACACCCAAAGTGAGCCTAATCTCAGAGAGAGTTAATTGGCTCAGAGGGAGAGCCGCAGAAGGAGTTTCTCCTCAGGTCAGGTGGGAGAGAGATGCCTCCCAAGACTAAAACACAAGTGTCATGAGTCTAGGGTGAAGTTTGTATACTTCAAAGACAAGAGTGGCATGTTGCAGAATGTCTCCCTCATTGAGATTGAGTGTTGATGTTTGGACAACATCGGGAAGACATTCTCTAAAGATAATGATTAATAATGTAATTATTATTGATTATTATATATATATATATATATATATATTATATAATAAGTAAATGATAATAACAAATAGTTATTGATTATTCAAGGGACGCATCCTTTCATGGATGGTCACCTTATGTTCCCTATATATGGAACACTTATTATTGTAATAAATCATTGAATATCGATCATATCTCATATGAATAAAAACCAACAATAGAGAACTTAGTTATTAGAGTTCTTTAATATTCATCTTTAGTTCACAGCGCCTCTAAACCCTAACAACATATCGCACAGTATTCACATTGATCCAATAGATTCAAGCACTAAGCATACCAATAGAGATCAGATATAGCATTCATTCACATTATTCAGCACTAAACTATCATATCAGATTCATCTATCATCTAACATCGCACTAAGAATTGAATAACATAAACAAAAGAACAACCAAAAGCACAAATAATTCACAAAACAGGATATACGTGGTTCACCCCCACCCTGGGGCTACGTCCACCAACTCTTCGTCTTCTTTATTATCTTCTTTCAATCTTCTTACATGCACAAAGCCTCAAAATCAAATCTGCAGAGGACAGGAGATCTGCCTACCTCGCTAGATCATCCTTCCTTGAGTTATAGCACAAATCTCTCCAATTCACTTCCACTTAGATCTACAAGCCTCACACGGTATGCACAAAGCAATTAGCACTCAACACTTAGCACACTTGCAACTGACTAGTCACTACTAGTCATTATTCACTACTTCTTACATCGCCTAGAATTCTATTTATACATTACAAAATAGGCCTAAGCATGGGTAAACTCATGGGTTGACATCCCCATACCCATTACATAATCCCAAAACCCAAAAAGGCCCTAAAAACAAGCCGAGATCCTACGATCTCCGCTTCATCTTTCACTCCGCCTTCGACAACCTGTCCAAGTCCCAAAAATAGGTCAAACATGACCAAGGATCCTCAAAACTTGGTCAAGGGCCAACAACACCCCTCAACACAAACCACTCAGGATAAACCAAATTGATAGCACCACACTCCCATTGATTGAGTGCACTATTGATCTATTTGCTTCAATGTCAACAAGACAAATGAAATTGTGAATGAAATTGTAATCTAATCTAATTGAGAATGGTGCCTTAAATGTTTTTTTAATTAACAATATTTTAAAATTTGTTGCAAGTGTCATGTTACCCCATCATTATAGGGGTAAACAAGGAGATCATGTCTCAAGGCCCACAGGTAGAAAACATGGAGTGTCAAAATCCAGATTTACTAATATCCCCATAGGGCCCCTCCTATTCATTGATTCAACACCATACATCACCAGCAGTAAGGCAACATCCATCACACTGGCCTAGACCTAGAGGATAGAAATTCTTTCTTCATGAGGTAAAAAGTCAAGTATAATGGTGTTGGATCATGTTGTCATTGATGACAATGGTTTGATTGATTGATGTCAAATGATTGATTGATGTCAAGTGATGGATTGTTTGATAGGCTTGATTGATTGATGATTGATGAACAATGTAAATGAATTATCCTTGATGAGAATG
>SNQJ01S0011400.1:99930-110116 GCA_010110895.2 Picea sitchensis
ATCAATGAAGTTGTTGGTGAAACTATCCTAGATGGATAGTGCTTGTCATTCCATTTACAGTGGTATGTGGAATGTCACATAAGTCCTCACGATTTGAGAGTAATGGATTTATGAAGTTGGAGGACCCCCATATGAAGGCTTGAAGCCCCCAAGGTCAAAGAAGTCAAAGTGCTTGAAAAGAAGAAATCATTATTTAAATGATAAAGTAAAGTGGTAAAATCAAGATGGATTATTTAAATAATAAAGAGAAGTGACAAAATCAAGAAGGAATATTTAAATGATAAAGTATTGGAGAACTTTCGGTAATGTCAGAGATCTTGACGGCAAAATTCTCGGAACTTCAGAAACCCTAGTTTCGGATGCATATGCGGTATGTCTATGTATAGGGTGCATATACATTGAGTTATATGCAGGTTGGCTGTGTATAGAGTGAGTATGTACATGGGTTTTCTGAAGACAAGGAGCATATGGTGGACAGAATGGTGAAGACTTGTGTTTAAGCTGGTGCCAAGCTCTTGGATGATTAGGCAGGTTCCAGATATGCATTCTATGGCCTCAGATCTATCATTGAGACACTGGTATGATTACATTATTGTCTTTATGAATACTATTGTTTGATGTGATGGGAATGCTTAGGGAATTCTTGGTATGGATTCTATGATGTGGTTCAGTTTGGTTGATTTGGTTGATGGAGTGATCAGTACTCTTGTGATTCAGTGGCGACATGATTGCTATGGTATACTAGATGCTTATACATGTTTGAGATAGCATTCATATTGATCTATTGTGGAGTATGAGAAAGATATTAGAGAGCTTGGAGATGGTGTGACTAAATGTGGGTCAGTTTGGACAGTGGAAGACAAAAGAGAAAGTGATTGCAAGTTGCAGAGGATTTGAGCATGTGAAGAAAAGCAAAAATCTAGTTTCTTAGAAGCATACTCATGTTGCATTATACACTGGTCATGTGCACACGCAGGTTGTAGTGAGCCAGGGCGCGTACACACGCAGGTTTCACTACTGACAAGTCACGTACCTGTTGACAGATTGATATATGTTGAGGATTGTTGCCTCATCTCAGTTGGTGATGAGGGTGTAAGTTGAGTCCTACATTATAGAGTTGGTGCTCTTGTAGAGTTGTACTCTATTCAATTGTTGCTGATAAACCCCTGATTGTTGTCCATAATAAAAAGAAAAATTGTACATATATCTTGTGTTCTTTGTGTTCCTTGTGGTGATGAATTATTGATGATATGTGTTGTTGATATATGTTAGTGATTGATGCAGGAGCATCACTCCATGTCAGTAGCGTGCCAGCCAGCCAGCACATCCAGCATGCATTTAATGGAGAAAGGGAGAGGCACAACCCTCTCAATTTTGAAATTCAAAATTTCAATAAATGTTGTAAGTATTTTAATGCCAGACCACGCCTTTGTATAGGTAGTGGTTGAGGTTTCCTTTAATGGTTGCTTGCAGCAAGCCCAGGGCATAGTAAGGACTAGGCATCCATTTATGTAATGTAGCCATAGGAGCTGCTCTGTGATAGCGATAGCTCAGAGATGGTGGTTGAGGATAAGCTCATGGGAGCCCTCATTTTGTAATTAAGAAATTAGAGTAGAGAGTTAGGAGGAGAGACCAGAGCAGAGAGGTCTCGAGACCTGAAACTTGTTACAGTCCAGCCTTTGTAAACACCTTGTATAGGCATTTCTGAATGAATAGAAGAGCAGTTTTTCCTGCCATGATTTTTCTGTATGTGTTTGCATGTTTTTATGCATTTTGTGTTTTGAATGCATAACTGGTGAAGTATTTCATAAGATTCAATTTCTTCCCATCTTGGAGTTTTTGAGTGCAAGGAGTGCACATAGTACGAAAGGTGTGCGTTGACAGAGGTGAGACAACCTCAGGAAATCTTAAGAGGGATTGCGTTGAACCTTCATCAGCAGAGGTGCAAGGAGTGCACAAGAAGGAACTCTGTTTCGATTTTAGGGAAGAAAGAACTACTTAAGGTTCTATAGAGCTCTGCCAAGAGGGCATCGAGCGAGTGCATAGAGTGCACTAGGGAACTCTATTTTGAGTTATGAGAAAAGAGAAGTGTCAAAGAGAAGACACTCACAGGGTTTTTGAATACTCTATAGGCTCTACAAGGTGTGCATCGAGCAGGAGAACGCCAGGTGGGAATAAAGAGTTTTCTTTTCAAGAAAACTTCTCGAATCTGAGTTATTCGATATCCTCGAACGTAAAGTGTGTGCAGGAGTAAATCTACGAGAGGATGAAGCTTAGAAGGGACAATGTTTCTACAATGTAGAAGAGACCTAAAGGAACCAGGCTCGCAAGAGGAAGAGTCGAAGGTCGAGACCTTCGAGAATTAGAAAATCTTCTAAGTCAAAAAGCCAAGAAAGCTCAAGAGGAAGAGCACAGCTGTCGTTAGATCAGCATTGGGAAGATGAGATCTGGACCATTAGGTCAGTGTTCAGATAGGAGGAGCGCACATAGGAGATGTTCAAATATGAGTCGTCAGATCTAGAGGCATGGATCAACATCCATTGACCTCGAAGTAAGGTGCGCATGATTTAAGTTTTTCAGCATTTCGTGTACCGGGAAACATAAGAGGGAGAGTCTTTTGACTCCCAAAGATGTGAAACTATGAAAACATGCCAGCCATTGGATCAAGAGTGAAGTGGCATGAGATTTGTTGGATCAAGGATACGTGCATGGGGTTTAGTCCCTAGGATATGCACAGAAGATCAGATCTAAGCTATCAGATCTAGTGCAGAGGATCGATAGCCATCGAATCCGGAAGAAGGTGCACAGGGTTTAATCCCTGGGAAGCCCCATAGAAGGGTAGAATGGATGATAGAAACTTTGAGGGAGAAGTGTTGATTTGCTGTGAGTCGTCAGATCTAGAAAAGATGCTCGAGTTTTAAACCTCGTAAGAGCAGAGGAGAGAGAGGACCTATCAAATTCCCGAAAGCATTTGGGACCGTCCATCTCAGAGAATGCATGTCAAGAGACCCACATTTCGAGGATTCAGACACCGGGAGATTGAGAGTGAAGAGTCTCCAAAAATTGTGAAAGGAGAATTTGTGAAAGGACCAGGACCGTCCATCAAGGAGGATACGTGGCAACTAGTCGGCATTTCGTAGAAGTTGCTGAAAGGACCAGGACCATCCATCAAGGAGGACACGTGGAAAACAGTCAAGGTTTCAGGGAAAGGCCCGAAATATTTTGAGTTGTTGATCCAGTGGGATCGTAGCCATTGGTTCTAGAAGGGCCTGGGCCATTGATCTCTCAGAGGGAGATATTTCGACATTTTGGGGTTCGGGAGTTCAAGGGACCTAGAATTGTCTGCAGTCGAAATCACAAAATAGTGAATTACGAAATCCCAAAAAGTGGATCGTGGTCATGGGTAGATTTCAACATTTCGGGATCTGAGAGTTCGAAGGAACTAGAATCGTTGCAGCTGGAATTGTGAAATCATGAATCACAAAAACTCGAAAGCATTCGGAGGAATAACACCAGGTCATAGGACCGGTCGTATGAAAAGCGACTTAAGGGAGGAGCTATGGAGTTAGGCCCTATTTTGGGTTTTGACATTTTGAAAGACAGAGAATAGGAGGAATGCTTGCATCGTGATTCCTCGAATCGTGAAAAGCGAGTAGCGCTTTGATGTTAATCACGTGGTCACAGAGTGGTGGTCACATGGATGGAGGCTAAGGGAGGACCCAGAGTCGTTAAGCCCTTTTCGGTGTTTCGGTGACCGGGAGTTGGAGGGACAAGGATCCTGGGAGAGCTCGCATGTAGGAGTCCCAAAACCTTGAAACACAAAAGGTGTGTTGGTTCAGAATAGAGAAGAGTGTTGAAAGATGAGCACGTGCATCGGTTTTCTCAAAGTTTGTGCCAGGGAATTAAAGGGACCTGTGGATCCGTTCAAGGGGTTCCAGTAGGAGTCCAAAGATCCATTTCGACTTAGAAGAAGATCGATCTAGAGACCGGGAGGTCGCAGAACCCTGCCGAGGTAGGGGGACTGCATCATGTGGTATCAAAAATGATATTTTCGTCTGTAGACTTTAGGTGAAGGAGGAGACAGAGTAATGATGCTCTGTGAAGATTTTTTCAAGGTGCGCAGTAGTCAATAGACATCTAGGCGAGCTGTAGGAGGACATGGAGATGCTCTCATATGTAGAGTGATCCATACGCTTGCTAGGAGGGCACCTGAAAGATGGAAATGGCTATTGAAGGCCATGAGTGTGTTGGAAGAGGAGACCACCAGTAGATGAGTAAAGTAGAGATTGACAAAGAACTCTCTGAGATAAGAGTGATAATGGAACAACTGACATTGAAGATGCAGCAGGAGGAAAAAGTACACTGGAGGTACGAATGGCCTCTGAACAAGAAAGCCAAATGTCCTGTTCAAAAGTTGTTGGCTAGGAAACAACAACAAGAGTTGAGGAAGTGGATAAGCTATGTTGAAGGCATCAGTGACACAAACTTGGTTTACATCTGTGAGACAGAAGTTGGAGAAACCCTCAGTGATGAGGAAGAGGGATCAGTTTTAGATCTCATAAAATGCCAGGAGGGCAGGGATGAATTTTCAAATTGCCAGGTGGGCAATGAAATGAGATCATTGGAGGATCTCATAGACTGTCAGGAGGACAGCCATGGAAATTCATATTTCCAGGTGGGAAATGGTATGAGATTAGTAGAGGATCTCATAAAATTCCAGGTGGGTAGAAGTGAACTTTTGAGTTTCCAGGTGGGCAATGGGAAGAGATCAACAGAAGGTCTCGCATACTTCCAAGGGGGAAGTGGTGAAAGTTCAAATTGCCAAGTGGGCAATGAGATGGGATCAGATGATCTCATAGACTACTAGGTGGGCAATAGAAAATTCCCAAATTTCCAGGTGGGCAAGGGGAAAGAGATGAAACTGTCTGAAAGTCTCATGAACTCAAAGGAGATTTCAGATTAGCAAGGAGTGCTGACAGGAAAGAATCAGAAGAGAATTCCGATCCTTGGAGGAATAGAGGTGTTCCTACCAAGAATCCCAGTTGAGGCCAGAGCATGTGTTGTAGATGTAGCAACGGCAGGAGGATAGCCATCAGAAAATGTCATGGAGGAAGAAATGGAGTAGACATTGACGTTTTCCCAAGAAGCAGAAGATGAGCATTCATCAAAATGGCTCAAAAATTTCAGTCAGGAAGTTGGACATGAAATCACTACAGTACTGGAAACTGCAAAAGAATAAGAGAAAGCAGACAACATGAATTGTGTTGATCTGTATAAATAATTGGAAGCCCTAGAGAAGAGGGTGATGGTGCAAAGTTTGCACATATAACAAGCCAAGATGGAAGAAGTTGGAAGTATGCCAGCAGGAGAAATGGCAGCAGCAGAACTGCCACAGGAAGAAGCTGAGCAACAGTTCAGTGAGGAGACTGTAGAGCTAGAGTCTGCAGTAGAGTGGCCACTTAGTGCTACAAAGAGAGATAAATATAGCAGGGGAGATCGAGTAGATCTTCCCATTGAGAAGACAGAAGTGCAGCAGAGAAGACTGCATAAAAAGAACCAGCCATGGGAGTAGTTGGATGAGGTAATTGAATAAATCAGAAGGTTGATGTTGAGTTCAGTAGCAGAGACTGCCAGCAACGAGAATTTGAGTAGAAGGGAGCCTACAAGAGCAGAAGGGCAGCAACAGCAGCAACAACGAAGCAGAGGAGCAAATGGACAACTCCAAGGGAAAGTTTGGGATCCAAGTGGATTTCAACACTGGAAAAGAGGAGCTCATGATTAGGAGAACATGATTTTTCCAGTTGAGGAGTATGATGCAGGAGCATCTCTCCATATCAGCAGCGTGCCAGCCAGCCAACACATCCAACACGCTTTTAATGAAGAAAGGGAGAGGCGTAGCCCTCTCAATTTTGAAATTCAAAATTTCAATAAATGTTGTAAGGCTTTTAATGCCAGGCCACGCCTTTGTACAGATAGTGGTTGAGGTTTCCTTTAATGGTTGTCTGTAGCAAGCCCAGGACGTAGTCAGGACTGGACATCCATTTATGTAATGTAGTCATAGGATTCGCTCTGTGATAGCAATAGCTTAGAGATGGTGGTTGAGGATAAGCTCATGGGAACCCTCATTTTGTAATTAAGAAATTAGAGTAGAGAGTTAGGAGGAGAGACCAGAGCAGAGAGGTCTCGAGAAAGAGCTAAGACTTGTTACAGTCCAACCTTTGTAAACACCTTGTATAGGCATTTCTAAATGAATAGAAGAGCATATTTTCCTACAATGAATTGTCTGTATGTGTTTGCATGTTTTTATGCATTTTGTGTTTTGAATGCATAACTGGTGAAGTATTTCATAAGTTTCAATTTCTTCCCATCTTGGAGTTTCTGAGTGCAAGGAGTGCACATAGTCTGCAAGGTGTGCATTGACAGAGGTTTTACAACCTCGAGAAAGCTTAAGAGGGATAGCATTGAACCTTCATCAGTAGAGGTGCAAGGAGTGCATAGGAAGGAACTATGTTTCGAGTTCAGGGAAGACAGAACTACTGAAGGTTCTGTAGAGCTCTGCTAAGAGGGCATTGAGTGAGTGCATAGAGTGCACTAGGGAACTCTATTTCGAGTTCTGAGAAAAGAGAAGTGTTGAAGAGAAGACACTCACAAGGTTGTTGAATACTCTGTAGGATCTGCAAGGTGTGCATCGAGCAGGAGAACACCAGGTGGGCGTAAGGAGTTTTCTTTTCAAGAAAAATTCTCGAATCTGAGTTATTCGAGATCCTCGAATGCAAAGTGTGCACAGGAGTAAATCTCTGAGAGGACTAAGCTGAGAAGGGATAGCGTTTCTATAACCCAGACGAGACCCAAAGGAATCAGGCTCGCAAGAGGAAGAGTCGAAAGGTAGAGACCTTCGAGACTTAGAAAATCTTCTAAGTCAAAAAGCCAAGAAAGCTCAAGAGGAAGAGCACAGTTGTCATTGGATCATCACTGGGAAGACGAGATTTGGACCATTAGTTTAGTGTTTAGACAGGAGGAGCGCACATAGGAGATGTTCAAATCTGAGCTGTCAGATATGGAGGCATGGATCAACATCCATTGATCTCGAAGTAAGGTGTGCATGGTTTAAGTTTTTCAACATTTCGTGTACCGGGAAACATAAGAGGGAGAGTCTTTCGACTCCCAGAGACGTGAAACTATGAAAACACACCAGCCGTTGGATCAAGAGCGTAGTGGCATGAGAGTCGTTGGATCAAGGATACATGCACAGGGTTTAGTCCCTGGGAGACACGTAGAATATTAGATCTGGGCCGTCAGATCTATCACAGAGGATCGATAGCCATCAGATTTGGAAGAAGGTGTGCGGGGTTTAATCCCTGGGAAGCCGCACAGAAGGGTAGGATGGAAGGTAGAAACTTTGAGGAAGAAGTGTCAATTTTCCATGAGCCGTCAAATCCAGAAAATATGCCCGAGGTTTAATCCTCATAAGAGAAGAGGAGAGAGAGGACTTATCAAAGTCCCGAAATCATTTGGGACCGTCCATCTCAGAGGATGTGTGTCAAGAGACCCACATTTCGGGGATTCAAACACCAGGAGACCGAGAGTGAAGAGTCTCCAAAAATCACGAAAGGACCAGGACCATCCATCAAGGAGGATATGTGGCAACTAGTCGGTGTTTCATAGAAATTGCCGAAAGGACTAGGACCATCCATCAAGGAAGACACGTGGAAAGAAGTCAAGGTTTTGGGGAAAGGCCCAAAAGATTTCGAGTTGTCAATCCAGTGGGATCGTAGTCATTGGTTCCATAAGGGCTTGGGCCATTGATCTCTCAGAGGGAGAGATTTCGGCATTTCAGGGTCCGGGAGTTCAAAGGACCTAGAATCGTCTGCAGCCAGAATCGAAAAAACGTGAATTACGAAATCTTGAAAAGTGGACCCTGGTCATGGGTAGATTTTGGCATTTCAGGAACCGGGAGTTTGAAGGACCTAGAATTGTTGCAGCCGAAATTGTGAAATTGTGAATTGCAAAAACCCGAAAGCATTCAGAGGAATAGCACTAGGTCACAGGATCGGCCGTATGAAAAGCGACTTAAAGGAGGAGCTGTGGAGTTAGGCCTTATTTTGGGTTTCATCATTTTGAAAGACAGAGAACAGGAGGAGTGCTTGCATTGCGATTCTCCAAATCACGAAAATCCGGTAGCGCTTTGACATTAAGAACGTGGTCACAGAGTGGTGGTCATGTGGACAGAGGCTAAGGGAGGACCCAGAGTCATTAAGCCCTTTTCGACATTTTGGCGACTGGGAGTTGGAAGGACAAAGAGCTTGGGAGAGCTTGCATGCAGGAGTCCAGAAACACAAAAAGTGTGTTGGTTCAAAAAAGAGAAGAGCGCTGAAAGCTGAGCGTGTGCATAGGTTTTCTCAAAGCCTGTGCCAAGGAATTAAAGGGACCTGTGGATTCATTCAAGGGGTTCCAAATGGAGTCTGAAGAGCCATTTCGGCTTAGAAGAAGATTGATCCAGAGGCCAAGAGGTTGTAGAACCCTACTGAGGTAGGGGGACTGCATCATTGATATATGTTCACATCTAACTGGTTATAAATGACAACAATGGTAATGAATAAATGTTGAATGTTAACTAAGGAGTTTTATGTAAAGAGGAAAGTTTTGGGAAAAAGATCCCCACACTCATTCACCCCCCCCTCTAAGTGTGGTAGGTGTGTCCAACAATTGGTATCAGAGTAGGTCTTCACTACAAGCTTTAACAAGCTTGAATGAGATCCATAGACACACAAATGGATGACGAAGTTCCAATCCTTGATGAGAAAGACTATTCTACTTGGAGAATAGAGATGATATTATATTTGAAGACAATGGGATCATCAATTTGGAAGGCAACCATTAGTGGATCGGTCCCATTGAAGAACAAGTCAAAGTTTGCATCTCAAAGGGAAGGAAAGAAGAATGATGCATTGGTTCTCAAGACCATTCTTAGTGGACTCTCAATCCCTATCAAAGAGAGGATGGGACAATGCACTTCCACCAAGGATATATGGATAAAGCTAGAGGAGACATATCAAAGAAAGAAGGAGAAGGAATAAATTGAATACCACTCCATCAAGATCATCAAAGGTAAAGAATCATCAAAAACTATTGAATGCATTGTTTCTAAATGTGATTTTGAAAAAATTTCAAGTGAAGATAAAGAATCAAGTAATGATAGCACCAAGGAAGATATTGAAGACATTTCAAATGAAGGAAAAAAATCATGTGATGGTGTTGGCAAGAAGGAAGATATTGAAGGTAAAGAATCTCCCAAGACTCTTGATTGCAATGATTCAAAGTGTGATGATGGATTTTTCTCNATGTTGAATTTTTGTCAAGTGAAGAAGATGATCTAGAAACAATTTGTGTAAAGTTTGATGATAGTTATCCCATGGAAATAATAGAAGAAAATCTATTAGAACTTCAAAAGGAAATTGAAGAGGGTTTATACATGTATAGGACTGATCATTTTTATACACACTATAACTATATTTTGAATAACACTAAGAAGTTTCTTAGGAGGAGTCAAAGGTACATATTGAATTTAAAGGGAATTCTCAAAGAACAAGAGGAGAGTTATAAATTAGAAGAAAAGGAAGAAGAGATCACAACACTAAAGAATGGAAAATAATATATAAATGTAGATGATGAGATTAGCAAAAGTTTTGAAACCATTGTCCATCTCAATACCCAAATTGAAGAATCCAAAAGAATAGAGGAACTATTGAAGATTAAAATAAATGAAAAAGAAGAGTCATGTTGTAAGCTAGAAGTTGAAATTGTTGACCTTAGAAAGAAGGTAGAGAATTCAAACAAATTCTTGAATAGCTCAAGAATCGTGGATGAGATATTGGAAAGTCAAATATCACCATGTAATAAATCAGGTCTTGGATACAAAGGAGAAGATACACATGTTGAAGCAAGCACCTCAAAGAAGCATGAGGTAAGTACATCAAAGAAGGAGGACAAGGTTTCAAAACAACCATCTACAAAAGACAAAGAAGATTTCAAAAGAACAAAGCAAGGAAGACATCAAGAAGCTAATTTTGGGACACCAAATAAAAGGTATGAAAGTATTTTTCATGGGCATTGTTATTCATGTAATGGATATGGTCACAAATATTTTGAATGTAGATCTTATGAAAGGAGATATAATGGAATATTC
>SNQJ01S0011400.1:110126-124220 GCA_010110895.2 Picea sitchensis
CAAAGGCATAATTCCAGGAGGAGCGATGGTCACAGGGGGAGTATGTTCAATGTATATTCAATCAGAGTCATATCCCATGTTCAAAATGGGAGAGATTATTCATAGGAATATCAAAGGCATTGAGACAAGGGGAGCAGCATGTTGAGTGCTCAACACACCCTAAAAGTTTTGTGACCACTTCCTTTTGGGTACCACCTTGTCTTCTACCTTTGATTTTTTTCACCATGGTTTGAGCCTAATAACCTTCTTATCTGATATGTTTCATATCCAAGTTTCTCTTGAGAATATTAAGAACCATGTTGAGAAACACCACGACTGATCAAGGAACCAACGACCCAGATTAAGAAGTTCGGCATCGGTGAAAGATTAAGGCAGCGAAAATTGTATGGGAATTCAAAGTAGCCGAGTGTCTACATTATTCGGCGTTAGCCGATAAGAGTATCTCTTTTACAAATATAGCCTCCGAAAATATTTCGTCGAAGGCCGATTCTTTCGGCTTCGGTAGAAAAGTGAAATTGTAAGCACCACACATAGATAAAGAAACACTGTCAACCGTTGAACTCCTGAAAACAAGCTTCAGTATCGCGAGAGGGAACTAATTAATCTCTCCAATAACTCTTGGTATTGGCAGCTGTGACCTCTAGTCTTTTCTCAAAAAATCTCGGTACAAGTGAAATTCCTAGCATGACTTTTATCCACTAGCCAAATATCTTTCCATGATTTTTTTTTTTTAAACCAAAATTGATAATCCCACGGAAGTAGTAATTAATATCAAAGTTTTACAAAGAAAAACATTAACAAAATCACGACCTAATAAACATGGTTCCAAAAGATCTAATATTTTACGCAAAATATATAAAGAAGAATACACATTTGATTCACAGCATTATAATTTTAAACTTTTCTTTATATACAATCAAAAACCTCCACCAGGCTTGGTTTACATACGAATAGACAACACCGACGATTCGGCTAACCTACTCGTTCGTCCTGAGATTACAAAATTTTACAAAGAAGAAAGACAAAGAGGTGTTAAGCCACACTTCCAGGAACACAGGGAGAGAACTTGCTAACTACGTATCTCCTATGATTTGGTCCTCTCTTAGGTTGTCTTTTGCGCTTGGTGGTGTCTTATGCTCCATTGTTGCTGCCATCCACTGCGCCTCGTGTAACTCCATGATCATGTCTTGTGCTTACCTAAGTTGTCTCTGCAGCCAAACGGTGCTCCCCACGCAACCTTGCGATGGCAGTATCCTCTGGGTTTTTTCTGCCAACTGACACTGCAGTTCCCTATTCTCTTGGTAAAGCTCGGCTATTGCAATTTGAGCTTTCTCTAGTTGCTGAGCGCAATTTTTGACGAAAGCTCTCGGCTCTTCAGCCCTCCCCTTTCTTCTTCTGCCTCCTTTTCCAGTAGTCTCGACCAACTCCGAATGATTGGTAGGTATTACAGACTCCTCGAGGGTTGGACAGGCACTCAGTTCAGCCTTGGGGCAGTCCCCCTCTCCTTCCCAAGTTTTCTTCTTAGTCCTTCCTGTTCTCCATGGTTTCAGTCCCGGAGAAGGTGCAATATCCAACTTATTTATCCTAGACATATATGTGACCACCCCAAGCCCGTGTTTAGACGTTGACCATGCCTCTGGGAAAATAGTTGTACCTCTCAAAGCCCACAGGAAGAAGTCCCAGGTGCGTTGGGGTTGAGACCTCGCACTCCGACTGCCTCGTGAACCTCATCCCATGTTTGAAGGAGATCCAATAATCACAAAGTGTAAGAGAATAAAGGCGTTTGCATATGGAAAAGGATTACTCAACTGGACGTCGCCAAGATGAACTTACCAAACCAAATCCCCAAGGAATATGAGCTTGGCATATAAGAAGGATTACTCACAAAACTCTTGGATTTATAGGGAAATCAAAGAGTGACACTAGGCTCACCAGCATAATTCCCTCACCTCACGACATGATGATTGAAAAATTTCGGCACGCCACAACTAATCAATGGATGCGATCCAGAACATGAAAGTGTCGTCGATTGGGGTTGCAAGAAAGCGTGCAGTATGATCCTTTCGATCCTTTTTTAACTTTCGAACCTCCGTTATTTATAAATGACACTTGGCACGCTTGGTGGTACGAGTTCTGAAGGAATTTAACAACCTTCTCTGTATTATATTCGACCTCTCGGGAGAACACATGCACATAATTCATCCTCGACACCCTTTTTTCCCAAAGGTCAAGTAATTACTGTGATAATTATACATTCATTTCTATCATACTTGATTAGCCACACTATAGCATGCTGAGGTGTTCATTTATACCAAAGAGGAGTGGGGGCTTCATAGGTCACTCGAAGGAAGCGTTTGGGATCACGTAAGTATTAAAAATGACTGAGACTAGCAAGCTACACAGGTACGTGTTGATCTGTTGTTTATTTATGTCAGATCATGGGTTGCTTGATTTGTAAACTACTTATGCTTAATTGTAGGAAGAATCTTCTTGATCACCGACCAGAGTCTATCCTGTGATCCTGTTGAAGAACTAAAAGAATCACCGAAGTGACGAAGTATGTCAAGCTCCCGATTTCGGCATCCTGATATAAATCAACCTAAACAAAATGATAAATATGTGCACCAAACAAGATGTGAAATGAGTTGAAGAATGTGCAAAGGTCATCGATGCAAAGCCCGATCAAGTGCAAGAGTTCACAAGACATCCAACCAAAGCCAAAGCCATACTTCAGAAGTTGAACGTTAGCCTTGCAAAATATCGGGCGCACGCAACAAACATCATGGTAATCTATGCAACTCCGATGGAACAACACAGGTTTCCATGGGCCAACACTTGTGAAGAACCCTTTATTAGATGGTCTGATTATGAAAGAGTCCACCCTTTCCAAGAAACAACTCGGGTGGACTGTTGATGGACTGTAGATGATGATGCCACATGGTGATTCTTAATTAGCTCAAATTGTATTTTATCATTAATTACTATTAAGACTTTATATTATAAATAGGAACATCGACCGATAGTTAGAGGGTCTATGGTTGTTGTAAGAACTCTTTTATTTTGGTTGTTGATAATTATTTTGAGACTGCTATGAATTAAGAAGTCCTTTTGGACCAGAGACAAGCTATTTTCATCAGATGTATGTGATTGGAGTTTGAGAAGAATTACTTCCTTTCCTGTTCCATGAATGTTGCAGTAAATGAGTAAGAGAAATTAATTATGTTGTCAAGTTATCTGGTGCAATGTTTTGATGTTCCTTGCTTTAAATGATGAAAGTAAATCATTGTGCTTCTATGTGATGAATGTCTTGGTAGATGAATTATTTTGCTTACCGTGACATTGATTACAAGTGTGTTTCTTTCTCTATGCTAAGTAGTTTACCTCAGTTATGTGATGAATGTCTCGGTGGATGAATTATTTTTCTTACCCTGATATTGATCATATATGCATCTTCTTTCTGTTAAGTAGTCTTCTCAGACAATAGTTGGATGCTCTTTCGGTTAAATTATTATTACTAATCCCTTTGGCATAGGATCATTTTCTGCATGTTCAAGTAGCGGGTTATCCCAAGCTCGACCCATTCCCAATAGTTAAAACTCTTGTCCTATCTCCGTCAAGTTGGTTTATACCGGCTTGCATCTCTTGTACCTACCCCACCTAAGAGAAATTATAGAAAAAAAAAATCCTTAACTGAAGGAAGAGAATTTACCAGAAAACACAAAAGCTCATCAATAATTTGACCAGATTGTAAGATCTGGAGAACCATTCCACTCCAAACGCTACAGAGTCTAATTGGGCCTCAGTGGCAGGTTTGGATCCTACTATTGAATTAGGGGATTTAAGCCCCATCAACAGAAATGGCGCTAGAAGGAGGGCCTGAGAATGAATGGATGAATATGTAAGTTGTATGATATTTCGAACAACCTATAGATTCGTAACGAGCTACATGCATGGCTAGTCATCCGACAACCAGCCCACCTTTACTGAGTGCTTCCGAAGTGGATAACTCACCCAACTCTGAGGAAGGACATCTTCACCCTGAAATACCTTACACCCTCCTTAACGAGGAAGTGAATTAGTTTAGAAGGATTACCAGAGCCTACGCTCAACAAATCAGCGCGTTTCCCTTCACCCCCATCCTCCCTTGAAGAAAACAACAAAGCAGACTAGTAGCCTGCACTCTCAATGAATTTTTTGTACACTCCGTCAAATACTCAATAGACATCGCGATCACAAAAATCCAAGAACCTCTTGACCTCATACTCGAGACGCCAGCCGGCGACATCTCTGAACCTAACGATATTTCATAAGAGGAAGAGACTGACTCCGACTCCGAAGAAATGAAAGAGAACAACAGTAGAGAAGAAGAGATGGAAGTTCCACTTCAAGACAAGCAACCCTGGTTGGTTGGGGACGTCGTGGCCATCCTTGGATGAGTACAAAATCTCCCTCAACACTCGGAAAAGTTTCTCCCCAAGTATGATCCTGAAACCTCAAGATCTCCCGAAGATCACATCAAGAATTTCATACTTACGATCAGGCTTATGAACGTTCAACATGAAGATGTGGTATGCAGACTTTTCCCCTACACGTTTGAGAACTCAGCTTCCACTTGGTATTTTAACTTGCCATTAGGATCCATAACCAGCTGGACTAAGTTCCAAAAGGACTTCCTAGACAAATTTATCGAAGAAACTACCATGGGAGCCCTTATGGCCAAATTATTTGCAGCTACCATGACCCCAAAGGAAAGGGTCAAATATTTCAATCAAAGATTCATGACTATCCTAAACAAATTCCAGCCCATGGAGAAACCAGCTCAAGAGTTCCAAATCAAGGTCTATGCCAACATGCTTTTGGCCTCTATTTCCATGTTCGTTAAAAGAGACGCTAAGAAAACCCTTGCAGAGAATTTCGAAGAGGCCAAGATGATAGAGTTCTAGATGAAAGGGTGTAAATAAGGTCAGACATCTCTAGTGAGAAAAGAGAGCTAGCCCCCTCCTAGGAGAGGACTCCTCTTGACTAGACCGTCGAGGAAGCCGGTTGAACCAACTCCCGATAAGGTAATGGAGATATAGAAGACCTGCAACACATGGTCAAGAAACTATCAAATGAGATTATAGATATGAAAAGAAATGTTGGTGAGGGAAACCAAGGCCCAAAACCCTATAATCCTTTCTTTAAAAGAAACCATCCTTTCAAAGAAATTGAACCTCCCCCAGCCAACCTAAACATTGACTTAGGGAATGTCACGTCTAATTATTTCTGTACGTACCACCAAGAGAAACACTCAGAAAGGGAATGTCCTCAGTGGGTACATGCCATGAATTTAATGGCCAATCATTTTTTGGGCAAAGTCTCTCTGACCGAACCATCCAACAGTTCGGCCTTTAACATGGTCGATCAAGAAGTGGCTGACCCACCACAAGACATGGCCATGATGATATGGGATCTCGACATGATCGTGTCTTCGGATGATCTCTTTAAACCTCAGGCACCACCCGCAGAGATATCGGCTGTACAGACACGTAGTAAGGGTCAACCCGGCACAAAAGATACCAATGCCACCCATGCCTCACAAAGTAAATTAACTCCCAATCACCTGAGAATGCCTTTTTCTCATGGTAAAAATCCTATAAGTAGCCATACTCATGATTCTCCTAAATTAGATTACAATGTAGTACAAGATTTGAAGAAGCTAAAAGCTAACGTATCGGTTATGGACATATGTAGAATCCCTTAGCAAAAAGACCTTCTGTTGCAAGCTCTAAGTTCGATAGAAAACCCAACCACCGGCAATGGTTAGGAGAAGAATCTGCCCCCTATGGGTTTGGAAAGAAAAACAATGATAAACACCTACTCAGAAGGTAGGAAGGAGAGGCCTTTTGTACCACCTTTCTTTTTAACATTCAAAGTCTTCAATAGGAATCTCCACAACTGTCTGGTAGATTTCGGGGCATCTTCCAATGTCATGCCCATGGACGTTTGTAAAAAATTAGGTGTTTTCCCTCTAAAAAGTGATAAGCATGTCATACAACTGGACAGGACCCAGGTCAAAGTCTTGGGGGAACTCAAATATGTGATGATCAGGGTATCCACTCATCCTAATTTCGTATAGGTGATTGACATCATTGTGGTGGATATCCCTAAGGCAAATGGGCTATTATTGAGCCGAGATTGGTCCGAAAAACTAAACGGATACTTTAGCACAGAATGGGCACACCTTTGGCTACTGCTGAAGGGATACAAGAACATGATTAGAATCAATAGAGAAAGATACCTGAAACATACGGTCACTGACCTGGAAACCCCAAACAAACCAGCCTATACCGACTCTCCCATACTAGGGAATTATTCTTGTGATTCTCACTTTGGCATTTTTTCTCCTCTCATGTATGATGTTTCGCTTACACAAAACTCCGAGATGATCTTTAAAGAAGAATTTCAAATGCCAAGGGAAGATTCTCTCTTTTGACAAGACCTAGTTTTAGGTCTTCCAGAAGAAAATATTGAAGAGCAGAACACTGATTGGAATGGAAATCATCGCTCGCAAATTTGAACCCTTTATTTTTATGGATCCAAGTCACAAGAAGGTTCAGGAGCAGGGTGCATCCTCATCGATCAAAAGGGTAAACACTATTTCTTGTCTTGTAGACTAGAATTCAAGAGCACCAACAACACTGTCGAGTATGAAGCTCTAGTACAAGGGTTAAAGAAATCCATAGATCTTAATGTCAAGGAATTAAAGGTGTTCGGAGACTCGAAAATCATTATTAGACAAGTGAGAAATGATATACACTCCAACTCCCCTCATCTTAAGAACTACCAGTAGGAGGTACAGAGGCTGATAGAACGCTTTGAAGATTTCAATACCACAACAATCCCAAGAGCAAACAACATCCTCATTGACTCCTTAGCCATCGTTGCTTCAAGACTCATGCCTTTATAAGATTACGAAGCCTCCTGATTCACTATAGAACATCTCTACAAGCCGTCGGTACCTAATAATATCTCTAATTGGAAAGTATTTGAGGGGGATGAACAAATCATAAGCTTCTTTACTAATCAAGACAACTTCAAAGACCTCACTATTGATGATGAAGAGTTCCAAGAGCAACTAATGGAAACCAGTCCTTGGGAGGGTCAACACACGGATAAACCAAAGGCTCACACAATTCCAAAAGGAATAGCAAATCTAGAGAATTTGTTTGATCTAAAGGAATGATTCAAAGGACCTAAAAATGAAAAGACTGGTAGCTCCTGTCCCCTCCACGAAACTGTAAATCTTGGAACCCCAGACAACCCAAAGTATGTAAATCTTAGCAAAACGATATCTAAATAGGAGAGGAAAGCCTACCTCAAATTATTCAAACAATACCAGGATGTGTTCGCCTGGTCCTATAAAGATTTGAAAACGTATGATACCCACATCATTCAACACACCATCCCATTGAAACCTGAAGTCAAACCTTTTCAATAGAAGCTCTGAAGGTACCACCCATCCTTGGAGCCTCTAATGTATCAAGAGTTAAGGAATATTTTAGATGAGAAGATAATTTTCCAAGTTAGACATTTCGCCTGGGTAGTGAACCTTGTTCCAGTAAGAAAAACGTCAGGAGAAATCTGATTATGCATAGACTTTTGGAATCTCAACAGAGCTTTAGAAAAGGACAATTATCCCATCCCTCTGATGGAGCAACTCCTATACACCGTGTCAGGTTCAGAAATTTTCTCCCTCCTAGATGGTTTCTCAGGATACAACCAAGTGTTGGTTTCAGAGGAAGACCGATTAAAAACTACCTTCCGGACCAAATGGGGAACCTTCACTTATAAATGCATGCCTTTTGGCTTGATCAATGCAGGAGCGACCTTTCAAAAGGAAATGGACGTGGTGTTTCGGGGACTTATAGGTAGGTGTGTGGTAGTGTATTTAGATGACGTAATAGTGTATTCAAAGAATAGAGAGGAACACATCCAACACTTAACTCAGATTTTTGAAAGATGCCGAAAATACAGTATATCACTCAATCCTGAGAAAACTATCTTTGGTGTTGAAGAAGGTAAGTTGTTAGTTCATATTATATCTCAAGAGGGAATTCGCATAGACCCCGAAAGGATTAAATCCATAGCTCAACTCTCGCTGCCCCATAACAAGAAGGCTATGCAGTCTTTTTTCGGGAAAATTAATTTTGTAAGGAAATTCACACCCGACTTCATCGAAATCATCAAACCCTTACAAAAAATAATTCACAAAGATTCCAAGTTTAAGAGGGATGATGAATGAAAATATTATTTCAACAATATCAAAGTTTCCATATCTCGGGCCCTAGTATTGCGAAGTCTCGATTTCAATAGAGACTTTAACCTTTATACTTTCGCTTCTGACCAATCACTAGCTGCGGTTTTAACTCAGAAGGACGACGACAAAAATGAAGCCCCGATGTCATTCATGAGCACCAACCATCAAGTAGCTGAGCTTAATTACCCCGCCATAGACAAGAAGGCCTACGCGGTCTATAAAGAAGTAAAGCATTTAAGTCAAACATCCTCAAGAGTCACACTAAGGTGATTGTGCCACACCCTGCAGTCTGATCCATGTTTACCCAACATGAAATGGGAGAAATAAGAGGGAACTAGATGGTGGTAGTATAGGAATTTTATCTAGATATAAAACCTACCAAGTTAGTAAAAGGACAAGGTTTGTGCAAGATCACATTTGAAGCTCAAGATCAAGCAAACCAAGATCCAGGGTGGGATAATGAAATAGCATTGTGGTGTGTTGAAGCAACATACATTTTGCTGGGATTGGACTCCTGGTACAAGGATTTGGCTCATCTATTACATCACGGGACCTATCCCGAAAACCTCAACCCTAGAGAAAGAATATCCCTCCAATTAAAATATGCACAATATCACCTCATAAATTCGGTACTCTTCCGGATCAACTATGACATGGTATTATTGAGATGTCTTGAATGTGAGGACGTCGATAAAGTGCTGAAAGAACTCCATGATGGCCCAGTTGGGGGACATTTTGCAGGAAACACCACCTCTCATAAGGTTTTGAGAGTTGGCTATTACTAGCCCACTTTGTTCAAAGACGCTCATGCTTACGCCAAGAATTGTAAGATTTGTCAAATAAGTGTTGGCAAGAAGAGAAGGGAAGCAATCCCACTTCGGCCTGTAACCATCTCTAGACAGTTTGAACAGTGGGGGTTGGATATCATAGAATAAATTACGCCCAATTCTTCGAATTTGCACAAGTATATTCTTACTTCCATCGAGTATTTCACAAAGTGGGTAGAGGCCATCCCTCTGACCCGTGTAAATGAGAAAATAGTCATCCAATTTATAGAGAAACAACTAATTACAAGGTTTCGCGTTCCTTCCATTCTTGTCTTTGATAATGCAGCCTACTTCTCCTCTACCCTATTGACAGAGTTTGCTCTAGACAAAGGAATCATAATCAAGTACTCTGAAAATTATTATCCTCGGTGAAACGGTGTGGCAAAGTCAACCAATAAGAATCTGGTGAGGATACTAAAGAAGACAATTGCAGATAACCATATAAATTGGCATAACCCAATCCATAATTCCCTATGGGATGACAGGGTCACACCCACAGAGGCTATAGGGAATTCTCTGTACTTCCTGGTCTACGGACAAGAATCCATTCTCCCGAATGGGCTTTATCTTCCATCTCTCCAATTGGCCCAAGATTCTAACGATGATAAATCCTCGACCATCCAACAAAGAATCAACACTCTTCTCATGCTGGAGGAAGAGAGGGAAAAGTATAATTCTAAATTTTTATCCCATTAGCAGATAGTGAAAAGATGGTTCAATAAGCACAAGGCTAAAGAAAAGAATTTTGAAGTAGGAGACTTAATTCTAAAGAGGGATAAGGTAAATGAGCCCAAAGGGAAGCATTCAAAGTTTTAGAGCCTATGGCTTGGGCCTTTTTAGGTGGTTGAGAAGATCGGGGTAGGTACTTATCGTTTGCAAAATCTGAGAGGAGAACCTGATGCCCTCCCGGTAAACGGCCAAGCCCTAAAGTAGTACTTCCAATAATAACAACACAATAAAAGTTATAAATATCTATATCTATATCTATATATATATATATATATATAATGCATATATATTTCTAGTTGGCACGATTAAAAGAAGGACCGGAGATATCTATTTTATGGGACAAAGATTCTACGTTCACCCAGTGAATCGCCATTTGTTGAGCACTCAACACACCCTAAAAGTTCTATGACCACTTCCTTTTGGGTACCACCTTGTCTTCTACCTTCAATTGTTTTCACCGTGGTTTGAGCCTATTGACCTTCTTATCTGATATGTTTCATATCTGAGTTTCTCTTGAGCATATTAAGAACCATCTTGAGAAACACCATGACTGATCAAGGAACTAGCGACCCAAATTAAGAAGTTCGGCATCGACGAAAAATTAAGGCAGCAAAAATTGTATGGGAAGTCAAAGTAGCCGAGTGCCGACATTCTTCAGCGTCAGCCGATAAGAGTATCTATTTTATGAATATAGCCTCCGAAAGGATTTCGCCGAAGGATGATTCTTTCAGCTTCGGTAGAAAAGTGTGATTGTAAGCACCGCACATAGATAAAGAAACACTCTCGACCGTCGAACTCCAAAAAACAAGCTTCAGTATCGGTGAGAGGGAACTAATTAATCACTCCAATGACTCTCAGTATTGACAACTGTGACCTCTAGTATTTTCTCAAAAACTCTCAGGACAAGTCAATTTCCGAGCATGGCTTTTATCCACTAGCCAAATATCTTTCCATGATTAATTTTTTTTTTTAACCAAAATTGATAATCCCACGGAAGTAGTAATTAATATCAAAGTTTTACAAAGAAAAACATTAACAAACTTGCAACGTAATAAAAATGGTTCCAAAATATCTAATATTTTTTGCAAAATATTTAAAGAAGAATACATGTTTGATTCATGGCATGATACTTTTAAACTTTTCTTTATATACAATCAAAAACCTCGTCCAGACTTGGTTTACATACGAATAGACAACCTCGACGACTCGGCTAACCTACTCAGTCACCGTTAGATTACGAAATTTTACAAAGAAGAAAGACAAAGAGGTGTTAAGCCACACTTCCAGGAACACAGGGCGAGAACCCACTAACTACGTATCTCATATGCTTTGGTCCTCTCTCAGGTTGTCTTTCACGCTTGGTGGTGTCTTATGCTCCGTTGTCATCACCATCCGCTATGCTTCGCGTAATTCCATGATCGTGTCTTGTGCTTCCCTAAGTTGTCTCTACAGCTAAACGGTACTCCCATCATGACCTTGTGGCAGCGGTATCCTTTGGGTTTTTTCGGCCAACTGACACTGCAGTTCCCTATTCTCTTGGTAAATCTTGGCTATTTCAATTTGAGCCTGCTCTAGTTGCTAAGTGGAATTTTCGATGGAAGCTCCCGGCTCTTCGTCCCTCCCCTTTCTTATTTTTCCTCCTTTGCTAGTGGTCCCAACCAACTCTGAATGATCGGTAGGCATTACAGACTCCTTGAGGGTTGGAGGCACACTCAGTTCGACCTTGGGGCAGTCCCCCTATCCTTCTTGAGTTTTCTTCTTAGGCCTTCTATTGTGCCTCTTTTGTCACCTAAATGAGCAAAACAGAGGTTCTTACAAGCTTAGTTGGGTTAGCTAAGCAAGACAGCTGTAAAGGAAAGGGTTAGAGAAAGAAAAATAAAAGACTACGCTAAGAATTAAACTAAGAAATGAAAGAACAACTAAACTATTGAGCATAAGGACATAAGAACAAAAAAAACCAATAAGACTCATGTCACCAATTGAAAGTATTGTATTAGTGAAAGAAAACGCCAAGAAGAAAGAGGACTTTGGGTCCCTTCTTCCTCCAAGGGAGGGCTCTTGGACCCCCACAACTAAGCTCTTCTTACAACTTTGAAAGAAATGGTGAAATAATTCCAAGCTAATCCACTCAAGAGGTGAGATGGATTGCCCAATGTAATGATGCTAGTATACTCTTGATGACAAAAGAGGATTCCCCAAGAGAATAGCAACATCATAACCTTGCAAATGAATTCTGTAAAAATGAAGTGCACCCATGGCCTTGTTTTATAGCACCACTTTGAGGTATTATGCAACCAGCTTATAGTGTGAAAAGAGGATATTTAGGGCATTTTTAGGTCTTTGACCAACCACCCAGTCGGATCCAACCGAGATTTGGGTGTCAAATCAACTTGGAAGCTGAACCATAAGTGGGTGGGAGGCTGACCAATCTCATAAATGCGCCATTCTCAGGAGTGCATGGCTTTTAGCGACAACAGTCGTGCATCATGCGCATGTGCGCTTTTTGTGCGTTTCTGGTTCGCGCATGTGCCCGCGCACCCTGTGTAGTCATAGCGCACCTTAATTTTATCACTAGTTGTATAGTTTTTGGACCTTTTGGAAATGATTTTTGGTATTTTTGGTCCATTGGTGACCTCATAACTATTTTGAAGATGCTGGATTCCTGTAACCATTTGCGGACGAAATTTCAGTGATAACAGATGCCCCCTGATGGATGAGGTTAGGAGCATATGTATAGCCGAAATTCATCAATGTTTCTTCTACTGAGAGTGTTGTTGTAAGAAAGAGCGGTAGTGAGAGTATCAAGAGTGACCCATTGGAGGGAGAAGGGAACCTGTAGACCCAACCTTCCATAAGGTGTGTAAAATAAATTGCATACAAATGAGGTGGGCATGCCCCATGCTCATGTCATGTAACTCAAAAAAGAAGGGTTTGTATAGTAACTGAAACTATGTGTTGATGTAGATCACTGCAGCGCCCTCAGGGACGGTTCTGATAAAGGCAGAGGACAAGTCTGATGAGGAACATACTCTGAATAGTAGGCAAGGATACCTGTAAGAAGTATCATGAATGCTATGGGCATTGATAGCCCAACCAAGTTCAGAGGTCTTTGGCGAATATAGGAAACAAGTGCAATAGTCACAAAGTAAGACCCACCATAACATGAGAAAGTGTTGAATTCGAATGTTATGGGGGTCAATGACAGCAGGGAGAAATTATGGTTCTCTCTGTGTCGTCTAAGATCTCTCATTGGAAGGGTAATGAGAGTCAATATACTGTCGCCCTTCTGGAAACTATGCTGACGTCAACAAAAGGGGGACGTAACTCCAAGAAGAAAAGGGCTTCGGGGAATCTACTAGGTGAGGTTAGGAACTGAGGAAGTACATGAATGAAGTCAAGATGTGTGGAGACTCAAGACCTCCCTTGGTTGGGGATATATGCGAAGGATAAGTGTTCGCATCCATTCAACTAGGTCGAGTGTTAGGGGGACAACACGACAGGGGATAAGTTGTGACAGAGGCGGGACAAAGTGAATAAACTCAGAAATCAAAGGTAGATGGCCTTTGGGATACTTGGAGTATATGGACGATGTCAATGGGAATATATGATAAGGAGTGCCCCAACCAAGGGCAACATGGGTTGCGCTGGCCAAAAAGGGTAGAAGGTCGTCAAAGGTGGCAACAAAAAGATATGTAAATGCTGGAAACAAAGGATTTTTACAAGTACCAAATGAATAAAGAATAATACGGGATGAGTGTACAAATACAGAAACGGGTGCCCCAGTGCAATATGGTTGGGCCAGTTAGGGAGCAATTTGCTTGGAGAATTGGTGGAGGTTGGGGGCCCCATGGGTGGGTTTTTGTATGAGGTAGATGAAATGGAGGGAAATATGTGGATGGGAAAACTAATTGTGGATGAAATGGAGGATTAATGATACTGTGGAGGTGCATTCAAAATAGAACCTTGAAGAGATAACCTGGGAGTCCATTGGGAAAGCTAGCAAAAATGAGGAGAAGGAGTATGTGGCTGATTCACGACATGATGTAAGACTATCGGGACTCCCATCCCTAAAGGGTTGCAAAATAGCATGAGTGTCAAAGTGCCAAGGGGTGCTATCAATGAGACAACTCATGTGGGGGAGAGTGCTATCGGGTGACAGTACCCAAAATGAAATGGAGGTGGCGGTATTGCATATCCAGAGATGGGGATCCTAATGTTGGATTACTGAGAGGGGGGGTG
>SNQJ01S0011401.1:11372-35577 GCA_010110895.2 Picea sitchensis
TTCGAATGGTTGGCAAATTAATGAGTTTCCAGATATCTCGGGATTACTCTTTATCCAAGTAACTAAACAATCTTCTCCTATATATTGAGGAGATTGCTCATGGAAATGGTTAAGGGGAAAATTAGCAAGAGTAAGATATTGGATAATTGGTGCATTGGTGTATGGAGAATTGATTCTGCAGCAGATAGAGACAGCCACAAGGTTATCACAAGTAGTAGCAGTTCTTCATGCATGATGAGCAAATGTGTGTGTGTCAAATATAGAAGCCATTGAAAGGAGATCTACGACATCAAGGCTCAGGTTGTATATTTCTCTTTCAGTTAATATAATACATGAATATGTCCCTTTCCCATAATGATGATATCATCTTATTACATGATTCCTTGATCACATGTATAGTCTAGGGTTTTGAATATATTAATGTCTTTGCTGTGATTGGTTTGTGTTGTTGTGATTGGACGACGCAAGAGCATTGTAGCAGAGCGAGGAACAACAGAGATTAAAGGAGAGCTTTTATAAGTAAGTACATCATCCTTTTTCTCTTGTCCATTCAATACTTTAGATCTAGGGAAAGAGTAGTATTCTGTCACGGTTTGTTCCAGATCCAGGTGGATCTGAGGAGATTGGTCTGTGTCCGCACTAACTAATTTATCCTTAAACAATAGGATAACTTCAATCCGTTCAGTGCATTTTATTGAGTTTAAACAAATTAAGTGGTAACATACCCGAATCCATAGGAAATTTTCAATCCCTTATGAGCATTGGTTTGAGTTTAAATAACTTCACTAGTAGCATACCCAAATCCATAGGAAAGATTCAATCCCTTATGAACATTGATTTTAGTTCAAATCACTTAACCGGTAGCATACCATAATCTATAGGAAAGCTTCAAGCCATTATGGACATTGATTTGAGTTCAAACAACTTAACTGGAACCATACCCGAATCTATAGGAGAGCTTCAAATCCTTATGAGCATTGACTTTAGTTCAAACCACTTAAATGGTAGCATACCATAATCCATAGGAAATATTCAATCCCTTTCGTTCATGTATTTGAGTTCAAACAACTTAAATGGACAAATCCCTCATAGCTTAGGTCAATTAAAGAATCTCCATGAGTTATATTTGGATAATAATAATATTTCTGGTGGTACAGTTGAGAGTGTTAGTGGTTTGGTTTCTCTAGAAACATTGGATGTATCTTATAATTTATTTAGTGGATATTTGGATATAGCCTTTCCATTTCCTTTCAAGTACCTTGTTGCTCATTCTAATAAGTTTTGTGGTACTTTTCCATCACTTTTAGTTAATTTCCCTCAACTTCAACTATTGGATTTAAGGGAAAACAGATTGATAGGGGAGCTTCCTATGAACCTTACAATTTTTTATGAGTTGATAGTCTTAAGTATGGCAGATAATAATCTCCATGGTGATATTCCTCAATGGATAAAAAATCTCACCAACTTGCAAGTCTTGGATTTATCCAACAATAACTTTTGTGGGAGAATACAATCTAATCTTGAGCACATCAAAGGATTTAAAGTCAACAAATATTTTATTGATATATTCAATGATAGTAAACTTTATTATGAACTAAGGATTGACATGAAAGGAATTGTGTATAATTTGCCATATGTGTTGTTGACATATACAATACTTGATTTGTCGAGCAATAATCTTATTGGAGAAATCCCTGCAAGCATGGGTACCCTAAGTGGCTTGTGACCATTGAATTTATCTAGGAATGAATTGAATGGACACATACCTACTTCTCTTGGTAACATATCTACTTTGGAGCAGTTGGAATTGGCCCAAAATAATTTGGCTGGATATATTCCTCAAGAGCTCTCTCAATTATCTTGGTTGGCGTCTCTCAATGTTTCATCTAACAATCTGTGTGGGCCAATCCCAACAAGCAGGCAATTCAACACATTCAATGAAGCTTCATTTCAGAGGAATAAGTGCTTATGTGGGTATCCTTTCCAACCATGCAAACATCAAAAGCAAAGTCCAATGACAGATGATAATAGTAAGAGTAATGTTAAAGAAGGATGGTTGAGGTGTGTGGATGAAAGTATGCCATTGATAGCATTGGGGATGGGAATGGGTATTGGATTTGGGGGAGTTGTTGCTATGTTTATTGCATGGGAAAACGTTAGAAGTTGGGTGGTACCCCCTAATAGACGTCCATTTTATGGAGTGTACGGATTTCCTATATAAGAGACACCTAAACTTCTACCCATTACGCCATAAAATAAATTTGTTATGCATTATTGTATTTTTTCTATAATAGAAAGTTTTTCTATAATTCATGATTATGTTTTATTTAAAATAAAATTAAATATATATACATTTACTTTTGTTGTAAATTATTATGTTTTATTTAACATAAAATTATCAAATATAAACATAAAAGTTGATATGTACAGAATTTAAAAATTAATATCATGATTTTGTTATGATTTAAAAATTAATACCATGATTTTGTTATGATTTTTGATGTCTTTTAACTATATATGACTTGAAATGTATAAAACCTCTTTTAATATCCTTATAAAATCATACAATCTTTTTTTATCACATTTTTATGTTTGTTAGTTTTGAATAATAAATCAAGCTTTTATCACTTTTATATAAAATATTTCACTTTTTCATTTTTTTGAATATTATTAATTTAAATTTGTTTAAAAAAAATGTATATATGTTTGTTTTTACACATTACAATAACTAGTACATTCATTTCCATTGTGGTTGATAATTTAGAAATGTTTTATTTCCATCATGTTCAACAAACAAATATTAATTCTTCTTATAAACAGACATTGAAAGGTTGGTTTTTCTATTTCAGATAGTTCATATGATTGTTTTTTTAATTAATATACCATGTTCACAACCAATAATAGAACATGTTAAGGTGATTTCAAATAGTGACATTGATGACCTAATTTATTGGCAAGTAGTTTAAAATAAAAACCACCATACCAAGTATTAATGCATAGGTTTCTTGAGTGGTACTAATGCATAGGTTTTTAAAATTTGAATTAATGCATAGATGAACTCCAAAATGGATGGCTCCTCCAAAACAAACTACATTATGCAAACTTAATTTAATAATTTGAGAATTAATGTTACTCAAATGAACTTATCTTTATATTATATATACATTTTCATATAAAATTTAAATTAGTGTTAGTTATCATTGTGAGCCCATAAAAAAATGTCCTTTATACAATTTGTTCTTTTAATAGCGTGTAATGCTTTCTTTTGGAACTAAAATGTTAATTAAATTTAATATTTTATATGTAATTAAATTGTTAATTAAACTTAATTAATAATAAATAATAGACATTTCATTATATGTTATATTGTGGGAGATAGTGCTCTTTTTTTTGTAAGTGAGTGTAGGAATCTATATTACTGAAAATAATATGATACAAAAGGTCGGCCTCCTGGTATGCCTAGAAGGAAACCAGACCGGGGTGTCCCTAGTTGCGCAAGTTGAAAGTAACGATGGACGGTTCTGGTCTGCCACCAAGGGAAACCAAACTAGACCTTCCATGTTCAGTTGGAGAAAAAAAATATACATAAAAGAAGAAACTAAGACCATCCTCCTAAACGAGAGCATGAAAGATATCTTAGCTAACCTGACAAAGCCTTGCATTACTGCCTATAGACTACCACATCATTGATCAATAACTATGAAGTGTTTCTGCACCTGGGGGTGCTCCTTCCCACCATCCGCCTGGCTCTTGTTATATTCCTTATGTGAGGTCGTGTGAGTCTTCCTGATTTGAGTTGGCGCACTGTGTCCATCGATAGGCATGATTTCCATGTGATGGACATAGCATATGTAGAGGTGTATATGGGCTGCCAATTGCTCCAACTTGCATTTCTGGTCCTTCTCTACCTCTACTAATAGTTTGGTAATAGTTTCCAAACTGTTGATGCGATGCATGATCTCGTCCAACATTTTCTTGTTTTTCTTGTTATCCTCCTGAATGGATTCTTCCCTTTCTGAAATCACTTTTCTGATCATCATATTAATTAGCCACACCATCTCCACCATTTTGTGGAAGAGGGTTTCCCTGGGTTGTGTGGCCCCCAGATCAATTACCCAGTCCACTTCCTGTACCAATGCATCTGACACTTTGACTTTGCACCTGTTCTTTAATTCCTTTTCCCATCAGGTGATAGTTTCCTTCCCCTTCGGTGCAACCCAAGTTTGGAAGGTGCCCTCTACATATTTCATGGCTTGTGCCATTCTTGTTAGATGACGAGGACTGTTAGGGACTTCCTTCCTAGGGGGGTTCCTTTTCCTGTGCGTTTTCTTTATACGTGCCATCCCACTTTTTTTGCTGCAACTCCTATGTTGGTTACTCATCCTATGCCTCACTTCCTAGGTATTCTTCTTTTCCCTCCCCTTGACTCTATGACAATCCCTTATGTTGCGCTCCTTCTGATTGCATCTATTTTTTCTATCCATCTAATTATTGACCTTTCCTCGTTGAGAGACTATCCTTTCAATCTTGGTTTCTCGTGGTGATGTGAGCTTCTGTCAATTTTCCTATTAAGGCTTGTATAATCATGATGGGTTGTCTTTTGTCCATGTGTGATTACTTCCCTTGCTTGCTTGTGATCCAATTTTGCTGCTCTCCATACCTGTACTTGGCCTGGTGGATCAATCCTTGTTATCATCTACCCCACATGCCTTACATCATTCATTGCATGTGACTTGTTGCCTGGCCTTTCACTCGTGCTTTCCCCATGCCTCTTACTGGAATACCTTCCTTACTTCTGGTAGTCCATCTACTTCTTATTATGATCTTGCATAATAATAAGTGGCATATTTTTAGGCAATCCTATCCTACCTGGGGCCCGTGTCCCTTCCACGAGGCATTGTAATGTCCTCCTCAATGTGACCTTCCATGCTTAAACTGTCTTCACGATATTTTTCCGCAAGGTGGTTGCAGTTTGTTCTGAGTTGCCCATATGGAATGTTGATCTAGGTATCGTCTAGTTCCAGGCCTTCCTTGCCGACCCCCTTGTTGGCAAGACTGTTTTCTAGCGCATTCGCTGACCTGCGCACCCAACGCAACTCCATTGTATTTAGAGTTCTCAGATGCTCCTAGATTTTCTGCAGGGAGTGTGAAAGGCGCCAATGGCGCTGAACCTTCCCCACTCTGGTGCCATTTTGGAGTCTTTTCATCATGTTGATAACCAGGGTAGAGTCACCTTCCATGATGGTGTTTGTCATCCTTTCCAACTTAGGATTTCATGGCCAAGTTACAGGGCTCCAAATTCCATCACGTTGTTGGTTGATTTTCCCATGCTCCCAGCGTACAGTCAGATGATTTTTCCGTCACTATCTCTGATCACTCTACCAACCCCTGCCACTCCTAGATTTCCTTTTTCCACCCCGTCAAAGTTCAGATTGAGGAACCCTGACAGAGGGGGAGTCCAGTTGCAGTTTCCTATCTAGAGTTGCGGGTTGCGCCAATCTTTCAGTTAGAAAAAGTCCAAGATACAGGAGTCTTGGTATGTGAGTTGTGCTTTCTCTATCTTGCAGTTGTGGTTCTGCACAATTTATATTATTTGAGAGACTATTGTCTCCTTTATCCTTTCTACCGGTATGCTTTCATTCTTGAAGATGCGTCAGTTCCATTCTTTCCATATTGCTCAGATGATCATCCTCGGTGTTATATTCCAACATAGGTTCACCATTTCATTTTCACTGTAACTCTCATTCCAATTGTTGATGGTTGCATTGACGTTCCCCTAGATCCTATTGGATTCGTGAAAGATGCCTGCTGCCCAATCCAAAATCTTTTTTGTGTAACTTCATTCGTCAAGGAGGTGGTTAGTTGTTTCTTCCTCCTTGTCTAGACAAAGATGACAGCGAGAGGGACCTATGAAACCCATTTTCATGAGGTTCTCCCAAGCTAGAATTCAGTTATGTAGAACTAGCCATTCGAACATTTTGATTTTTGGCCATTGGGGGATTTTCCAAATTTTTTCCCACTGTTGCTCCAAATTTTCTTGGTCTCGACCCGCGATGTAATATTGTGCTTCTTTTAAGTTGAATTCACCCCCATTTTTCATGCCCCACCTCAATTGGTCCTCTTTTTCCGAGACCCCAATTTTCCTTTTTCCCAATTCCTCCTCCACCTCTTTCATTATTGTTTCGGTCCGGGCTCTATTTTGTGGGTTAAGTTTGTCCTAGATCCTCCATCTGGCACTGCCATCCCTTTGCTTCCATTAATGATGGATTTTTGTTTTGCCTTGCTCAATAATTTCCTATTGAAGCTCCTCCCTGTCTGATTTTTCCATTCTGGGTTACTGTTGCCATGTATCCTCCCAAAACCTTGATGTTCTACCATTTTTGACTTCCCAGAAGCTATGTTTATGGATCCAGTTCTTATTTCGCCAGGAAAGATTCTAGATGGTTCATCCCTCCCTTGTGCCCATGAACTAAATTCTCTCATGGTATTTTATGTTCGGTGCATACTTGGCCTTCCATTGGTTTGCCCACAATACCGATTTGTCTTTTACCCATCTCCGCCAGAGATTTTCCCCATAGGATTCGTTGGTTACCTTTGGGTCCTGTAACTTCAGGTCACCTTTGTTTTTTGTTCTACATACCTTATCCCAGGCCACTAGGGCCCATTTCTTTTTATGTTCTGCACCGCACCATAGGAAGTCTCATTGGATGGCACTTATCTTTTGTAGAATTGTTTTGGGGGCTGGGAACACTGACATAATATATGTCAAAATTGCTTGAAGAACCATTTCGGTGAGGATAAGCCTTCTGGCCAGGTTTAGGGCTCTATATGTCTAATTTTTTACCCTCTCTTGTAGTTTTCTCATAACTTCTTCCCACGTATCCTTTGTGCAAGCTCTTCCCATCAGGGAGATTCCCAAGTATTTCGTTGTGAGCATTTTACATTCAAACCCTAGAATGTTGGCCAAGTTTCACTCAATTGTTGGATTAGTGTTGAAGAAATATATCATGGATTTGGAGTGGTTGATTTCCACCCCTGAGGCTTCCCTGAAGTATTTTAAGATTATTTTAAAATCGTTTGCTTCCTTTATCATGGGTGTGCCATGGAGTAGGGTGTCATCAATGAACTGTTGGTGTGTGGAGGTTGGACAGTTTTCAAAAGGTTTGATGCCTTTTATTTCACCAGTTGTAGTTGCACTTTTTATTCTTCTACTCAGCCCTTCCATCATTAGAATGAACAGGAAGGGGGGACAATGGGTCCCCTTGTCTTATGCCTCTGGCTGGACATAAGGGTTTGGTTGGGGCCCTATTGATTAGTAGTGAGTAGCTTGTTGTTGAGACTAGGGTGACTATCTAGTTGATCCAGTGTTGGTCAAACCCAAAAGCTTCCAACGTCTTAGCCATGTATTGCTAAATTATTTTGTCATAAGCCTTAGCTAGATCAAGTTGGATTATCATCCCCCCTCTCCTTTGGCTTTTCAACGTGTGAATGATCTCATGGGCTTGGATGATATTGTCTAGGATTTGTATTCCTTCCACAAAACCCACCTGTTCCTGTGAAACTAGTGTGGGAAGGTGTGGCTTCAATCTACTGGCTATGACTTTGGAGATTATCTTGTAAACTACATTGCATAAAGCTATAGGCTTGTAGCAGTCTGGGTCCTAGCTTCATTTTCTATCAGGATTAGAGTGATCATTGTGGCATTTAAAGCTTTCAGGATGGATGCCGATCGCTTGGAGTCCTCTACCACCCCGTAAATATCATGCTTAACCACTTCCCAGTAGGCTTTGAGTAATTCCACTGTGAAGCCATCCGGGCTTGGGGCCTTTCTGTTGGGCATCTCCTGGACCAATTCGTCAATTTCTTCCTTTGCGATGGTTTTTCTTAGGACAACATTTTGGTCCTCTGTGACCAGCTTGGGGATGTGCTAAATTATTCTTTGTATGGCCTTAGATCTGTCTTGTTTGGGTTCCTGGGCTATCCCCTGGAAGTGGTTGACGAATGTATTATCAATTTCCTGGTGGGATTCTCTTTCTATCCTGTCCCGATCCCTAATCTTCAAGATTTTTTTATGGGATATTCTTGCAATAATTGTTCTATGAAAAAACTTGGTGTTCCTCTCCCCTTCCTTTAGCCACCTTATTCTGGACTTTTGGCGCCACAGGGTTTCTTCCTGCTGGCATCTTGCTTCCCATTCCTGGGTCATTTGGGTCTCTTCTTTTTTTTGATCCTCTGTGTATCCCTCTTCGATGCATTGTTCTTGTAGTTTAATCATTCTATTCTCCATGCTCTTTTTCCCCTGGTTTATATTTCCAAAGACTTCCCTATTCCACTCCTTGAGTTTTTCTTAGATGTACTTGAGTTTTTTGTAAAGTTTGAACATCCTTGTCCCTTGATCTGGTAGTTCTTCCCACCACCATTGGTTGGTGTTCTCCTTGAAGGTGGGATGGTTGATCCAAAATTTTTGAAATCTAAATGGTATGTTCTTCAGTGTGGTTTGAAAATTAGCTTCCAGTTGAACTGGCTAGTGATTTGATCCCCCCCCAAGGGAGGATGTTGCAATCCAAAATTAGTCCCTGCAATTGATTTTGACACCAAGAATCTGTCTAGCCTTGTAGCTACTTGGTGGTGACCTAGTGGTTTGTTGTTCCAGGTGAACTGACCATTGTTGGTCCTGATGTCCACGAGCTTCATTGTGTCAATGAAAGTTGATAATTCTTCTGCATCTCTATCTAGTCTCCTAGTGCCCTCTTTTTTCTCAACAAGTGTAGTGATGATGTTGAAATTCCCTTCCAGGATCCAATGGAGGTTGCAGGTACGATCCTTTAGATTCTCTAGGTCAAGGAGTAATCTCCTTTTTTCCTCCATCACCTGAGGGCCATACACATTAGTGCATAGAATTTCCTCCATGTTCCTTATAATTTTCATATTAACAGAAAGTGTGTGTCTCGTGGTTTCTACTGCGAGTAGGTTCACCGATTGTGAGTTCCACAAGGTGAGGATAACTCCCACCATCTATTAGCTTTCTAAAACCAACATCTTATACTTACTCCAATGTTTTTTACTTATTGTTTTCATTCTCTCTAAAGTGCATTTTGTCTCTTCAATGAAACATAGGTCAGGTTGTTCCTTACTCAGTATATTTTTAAGGATTTTTTGCTTTCTTGGGCTGTTTAGGCCTCTTATGTTTCACGTTATAATATTCATTTAAACATGTGGGGGGGAGTGTTGTGGCTGTCCATTGCCATTTTTGATTCCCAAGTGTCCTATCTTGCATGCATGCACTTGATCCCTCTGGATTCCACTTCCTCCTTTAGGAGGAAGAGATATTGACTGCGATTGAGTTTCTCCGTTGGCACATTCTCTACTCCCTGCCTTTTCCATTGCTCCAGTATATTCGGTAGATCTATTTCTTTCCTTTCCACAATGTCTCTGAGATTTTTGTCCTATGTTCTTACCTCACTTGGATTGATCTCTGAATCTCCATCTTCTTCCTACATTGGGGTGTTGGCATCTTCGTTTCCTCCTTCCTTGGGACTTTCTCTACCTCCCTATTCTCCTTTGTTGCTTGGAGTTTCTATGTTCTCCTGAGTTGCGTGTTTACTAGCTTCCTTATCTTTCCTCTTTTCCTTCCCTCCTTCTTCCCCTTGGTTGGGGCTGCCCCTTGCTTCTGTTCTAAGCCTGGCTTTCGGGTTGCTTCCTGTTGGGGCCTTGCCTTGTTTCTTGTTTCCTCTACTTTTGTGATTTGGCTTCACAAACCCATCCTCATCCTGTTGTAGCTTGGTGTTTTCTGCTTCTTGTTTTTTGTTAAGAGGGCATTCTCTTAGTAGGTGTGCATTTTCATGATATCTTCTACATTGAAACGATATATGCTCATAGTATATGCTTTGCATCCATTCCCCATCCCTAAACGCCAGGATTATGGCTTCTGGGAGCACCCCCGAAACATCCATCTCTATGCATATCCTTGCGTAGGATGTATATCTTCCTTTTAGAGTAGCTTCTGATGTCTTGAAATATTTTTTGAGCTTTTTCCCTATGGCTTCGAAGGTGGATGACAACCAATAGTCTAGTAGTAAGGAGTAAAGCCTTAGCCAGACTGAGACATTTTTAAAGTTTTCTTTCTCTGGGGAGAAGTTTACCTTTATTGGAAGAATGTACAACCCCGTTGAGGCATTGAAATATGCCCCCCTATTATAACCCTAATTTGCACTAGACATGCTTACCTGGCATCAGGCCATCTCAGATTCCTTCCTTGCCAAAACACTGTTGAACAACTCTTCTTAAAAACCCCTTTTATAAAGGCCCATGCACCTTGATCCATTATTGCATGTGTGTACATGCTAGTTGACCCAAGAGAACCCGTGTGTGCCTACAAAAGCACGAAGAAAGGAAATTTGTTGACGGAACACACAACTTTGGGTAAGTTAACTAAACCTTTCAACCATGCATGTTCGGTCACTCGACCAAATACCTAGCTTCTTCTAGCCTATAAAAGAAGGGCTAGGGGTCCCATTTGAAAAGAGGAGAATCATAGTAAAGAAATTATACCCGATTGAGCATTCCCTTTGTCCCAACCTTTAGCCATCCTTGTGTAAAGAGAAGTATGGAGAAAAGTAGTTGGAAGACAGTGGAAGAAGAGACCAGGACTAGGATCGAGGAGCAGTAGATGAATTTATCATTGTAAGGTATCATTGTGAAGTTAATAAAAGAGTCATTTTTTGATGCAGGAGCATCCCTCACGACAAGCAAAACCAACGTGGAAGAAGAAGACAGCTGGAAGACGTCCAGCACAAGTTTTTGAATTTTTAAATTCTCTCTTGAAGTTGACGCACCAAACTTAAATGAGATCATTTAATGAAAGCGCCTTGGAAAGAATGTAATCAAACCTCGAGCCATACGCTCTCGTCTAAGATAGACAGAGGCATTTATAGTAGTAGTTGCAGGTAGATAGAATTGAATTCTTAGATTAGATAGTTCTAGAAGGAAGAGAGAAAACCAAATATAGACACCCTCATTTGTATCATTGTGAGTTAGTTCAGAACAGGAATCAAGAGAGCATAGGAGAATATCAAAGAGTTATAGAAAACACCCATGTACAGATCTTGAATTAATAGAAGGAGTTTATTCAAATTCATGGTTGTTGTGTTATTCTCTATGTATGTGTGTTGAATGCTCTTCTTATGAATATTACTTCCTGTTATGCATTTTTTATTATGCCGTGTGTATGATTTCATGTGTTAAGAATGAAGTCTGAGAGGAAGTGAGGAGAGTTACAATTGTTTCTTTTTTGAGCAAGGGCTCTTGCAAGGAGTGCAGTTGAAGTTGTCCGCAAGGAGTGCGTTGACAGAAGGCTCAGAGAGTTAACTCTTGTTCTTGTTCGCTTAAGAGTGAACGTGAGTTGTTAAAGTCTTGCAAGGAGTGCGTAGGCTAAGGAAGTCTCAGTCGTGACACTGAGCGAAGTATTGAAGCACTACTGTTGCAGGTGGGCATAGAGTCAAGAGAAATTAAACACTTAGACGTGCTTGAAGATTTGTTGCAAGGAGTGTGCGCAAGGGTTATTTCTAGAAGACTGAAGTTGTGGAAAATCTCAGGAGGGATAGGCCTCTGAGTCACTGAAGATTCAGTGTAGACAAGTGTAACTTGAAGTCGGGGAGAAACATCGCAGGTTGGCGAAGCGGTGAAGGAATCTCATGGAGAGATACCCTTTCTCGTCTCGGGGATTAACCAAGGAAGAACGAACAGTCGAAATCCTTTGAATAGATTTCGCGAAGTTTTGAGGATCGTCAGATCTTACAGAGGTGCAAGGGGGTTACGACGAGAAGATTCTGAAGAGTTGGAAGATCGGGAGAGGTAGGGCCGTTGATTCCGAGTCATAGGAGCCGTAGGATCTACACGTGGTATCGTGTATCAGGGACTCGGGAGTTGAAGCCCCAAAAGTTGTGCAGCCAGAGCAGCGAGATCGCGAGACACAATAAGATCAGAGTTGTTCATTGAGGAGGACGCGTGTAAGGAGATTCTCATCTCACAGACTCGGATGTTGGAGGACTGAAAGGGAAGCCCTTTAGCTTCGCGAGTGGCAAGGTGGCGAGGAGGCTGTGAGCTGTCCATCTGAGGGACAGGTGGCAAGAGATCAAGAGATCTCACGAACTCGGGAGTTCACAGAGTAAAAGCCCAAGTATTGGGTGTTCAAAGTCGCAAGGCGCGAGGACGCGAGGTGACGAAGCGGCGAGAGATTTGTAGTCATCCATCTGAGGGGACAGGTGGCAGAGATCGGTGATCTCGTGAACTCGGGAGTTCGCCGATTGAGAGTCCGAACATTTGGTACTCCAAGTCGCGAGGTCGCGAGGTGGCAAGATAAGGAGAGCCGTTGGATCCAGAACACAGAAGGACCATTGGATCTGAGTGAGGGATCGTGTCTCGGGACCTCGCAAGAAAAGGTTCAGGAATTTGGTCATGGGGATCGCGAGGTTGCGAGATAGCGATATCCCAACAGCTGGAAAGCAGTGTGGGCCATAGCAGAGTGCGAGTGGAATACAGGTAGCATAAAGGATTCGCGAGTCATGAAGTGCCGAGGAGCTGGGATTCTTGTGGACACATGGCAGAGTATAAGGTGGGACCGTGCATCTCAGGGACTCGCGGACTAGGAGGGTGAAAACTCGACAGTTCAACCGGTGAGGTCGCAAGGTTGCGAGGTCGCGAGATTTCAAGGTCGTGAGAAGTGCTAACATTTAGCCTAGCCCACGGTTGCATGTGGAAGGAGTTATGCCCGTATCTCCAGATCGGGTATCGCAAGGTTTGAAGGAAAAAGTTGTAGGCTTGAGTCACGAACTCGTGAGATAGCGAGATTTAGCTGATCTCCCAGTGGTAAAGGGGGGACCTCGGGGAAAGATTTCTGTGGGTGAAGATTTCCCGATAGGGAAATAGAAGAATTTTCGAGTTCTTTGGGCCGAGGAGAAGAAGGTCCTGTGCAAGGATGTGCCTGGGTGGCATGCCCCTACGTCACTTTTCCCGTCCTGCCATATGAGATTGTCATTATTGGAATATTGATTGTATGATTGATTAAATCTCTAACCTGTTAGTTCATAGATCAAATGCATGTGGAGTTCTTTGTTTGTCTTTAGTGAATCCAGGTCAGCATTGGGAGGAGAGTTGCAGTCAAAGAACGACCAAGCATGAAAAGGGATCGACATCAAACACAAAGAATAAGGTATGCCAAATTAATCTCTTGAGCCTTGTATTTACATATGAGTAATGGGGGTCTAGGCATGGGACGATAGTAAAAAGTAAGAATGTTTAGGTCATTTCTGCATGCATGATAAAACCCTTAGTGCTAGTTTGTAGGAGGGATTTCCTGCCCACAACAGAATTGGCGACCATACTGGGGATCTCTAGGATCTCTGGGAATGTTTTTTCTTGGGTATTTTTAAGAACTGGTTTCATTTCTTGTTTTTAAAAGTTTCTGTAAAAGTCTGAGCTAACAGAGATTCTGGTCTTCCATAGCAGTTATCTCTGTTTCTATGCTTGACTGCATTTTTGTTTTTTTCGAGACCCACAGAGGTACACATGGCTTGTAGAAGGTCTACATGTGTGTACCCGCGCCCTACCTTCCCACAACCCACATGTACACGCTAGTTGAAGAAGTGTCAGTCGCGTGTATGATTCCAAAAAAATTCTTTTAGAGAGGTAGTCACCCTCTCCCCTGTCAGAAACAATCCTTCTCAGGGGTTTTCTAGAAGTCTTTCTGGTCTCTGTTTTTGCAGTTTGTAGCTTAGCTACCACCTTAGATTGGTTTTTTTTTATGAAATTTTCCTTGAATTTTTTTTTCTTTTTTGACAAAGTAAGTTTCTGAGTCTTCAAGAGATTTTGGTTCTCAATACTAGTAGTCTCTGCCAGTGCTTGATTGCTTTTATTTTCATTTTTGAAGAGTTGTAGAGGTACACACGACCTACATAAGGCCTGCATGCATGTACACGCGCTCTGACCTTACACAACTTTCATGCACACGCTGGCTGTTGAACTGTCAGTAACGTCCCTGTTGAGAAAATTTTTGTTTAAGGAGAGGCAATCATCCTTTTCCTTGTCAAGAGTTATATCTCTTAGGGTTCTTGGTCTTTGTCATAACAACTTAGCCTAGGTTTGGACTCTATTATAGCTTTCTTTTTCATTTAGAATATTTTTTGTGTTTCCTATCTTTTTTAACTTATTTTTAGCTTGAAATTTTAAGAAAGATGAGTTGCATTTTAAGAAAGATGAGGGGCCATGAATCGTGCATTCATTAGTTTCTTTTAGAATATTTTGTTATTTCTGCTTTGATTGGAAGAAAATATATATAAAAAAAGACCTTAGTTTGTTAGATCTCTTTCTTTCCTGGCATTTTCTTTGCATTGTTATTTGAAAAAGAAAAAGAAATTATCATAGCGTTGTGTTTTCTTCTAATTCTAAAAGCATTTAAAAAAAAAAAATTAGAAATATAATCATTCTTTTCCAGTTTTCATATAAGTTTCATCATTTTTCGCAAGAGTCTTAACAACATCAGTTGCACTACCGTACCCCTTTTGAGTAAATCAAGCCAGTAAAAAGAACGCTAATTAAAATTTACTAGACTTTATGTTTGTAGGGTCAACCAACTAGTTTAGGGTTAGGGCCTTGAATTAGGTTAGAGAGGAAACTCTTCAAGGCCATTAAATCAAACATTGGAGTCTGAGTTAGGGAGTGTCAAAATCCAATATCGTGAAAGTTACCCGGGACCCCCCTCTAACATAGGGGCTAAACACAAGGTCATGTGCGGAAAGGTAGTGGAGATAACCCCTCCAAAGTCAGACCAATCATAGTAGAGAACACATATAGAGGGTTTGTCTAGGGATTCCGTCGATTGCATTTGCCACAAAGCTTCGTGGGTCTCGAGTCCCTTCGAGGTCCTTAGCTGTCTTTCGGACCATTTTCTTTCGATACCCTTGATAGGTTTTGGACTTGATACCCTTCTCATTGTGGTCTACTCGACTATCGACTGTACCTGTCTGGTGACTATTTGTGCGCTGGAAACCTAGTTGCCTATCTTTCTAGGGACTTACACAGGTGACTGCGGGGGTATACTGCAGTACCTAGGGTAGACTTCAGGATAGGATTTGCATAGTATACCTGAAGGGTGCTTCCGTATTCGAGTTGGACTTGCACCGATAAGTTTCTCTAGTGTTGGTTGGTGTAACTATTCTTCCAACTGGTTAGTCGTTTGCTTGATTTGCCTTTAGGAACTTTTAGTGTGTGCTTTGGGATCCCTAGTTTTCCATAGTGAGTTATTCAGTTGTGGCTTTGGGTCTCTAACCTAGGGTGGTAGACTGCCCACTCCACCGGTTGAGAGGACTTTTCAGTCTTCTGCTTAGAAACGTGGAGCCACCTCTTTATATGCGTTGTTTTGATAACACTGGTTCTTCAGAGTCAATGTGTGAGACTTTTATGGACTTGAACGATCTCGCAAAGGGAGAACCTATGCATAATATATTCATGGATAAATTTCCTAATGATACCAACCAAGGAACCCCTTCGAAAGGGGATTCTTGTGCTTTTCCTTTCTTCAGAAACGTTGGTGTCCCTTTGATGGCCACTTTGTACATTCCTGGGTTGAATGTGGGACTACCGGTTTGGTTGGGTACCATTCCAAATGTCTCGAATTCTCTTGATGCTTCTCAGTTAAGCACCTTAAGTCATGAGCACCCTATTGATGTTTCTTCATCAACAAAGTATTCTCCTCCTCCTTCTCCCGCCTCTGGTGAAAGTACAGTTACTAGTAACCGGAAGTCTAAATGATATAGAAAGAGGAAGAATAGGAAGAAGAAATCAACAACCTCTGAGAGTCATGTTGGAGATAGGTCAAAAACCTCTGCAAGTCACGTTGAATACCAACACCCAGCCTCTGCAAGTTATTCTAGGGGAAAGCACCCACCCTTTGTAAGTCATGTTGCGGGAAAAAGTCCAATCCCTTCTAGTCATACTGGCAATAGGTCTGTAGCCTCTGTGAGTCATGTTATCGACCCATCACCAACCTCTATAATTCATGTTGGAGATGTGCAACCAACCACTGCTAGTCATGCTGGGGGAATTAATTCTTTTGAGAAACCTAGATGGATAGGACGTAAGCCTAAGTTACCTTGTAATATTTGTAAGGGAGATCACCTTACTCATTTGTGCCCTGGAATTCCAGAGGTACAAAGATTGTGGTCCCTGTCTACAAGCTCTTCTGATTCTGAGTCTTCTCAGGTTTTCTCTCAGCCTATTCAACCATTGGTTGAGAAAGTGATCATGTCGATGTAGTCATCGATTGATCCCACTCCTCTTTTGAGGGGTGAGGTGCCTTTAGACCTTGTAGTCTCTCAACCTATTCAACCATTGGTTGAGAAAGTGATCACTCTGATGCAGTCATCGGCTGATCCCACTCCTCTTTTGGAGGGTGAGGTTCCTTTAGACCATGTAGTCTCTCAGCCTATGTAGCCATTGGTTGAGAAAGTGATCATGTCGATGCAGTCATCGACTGATCCCACTCCTCTTTTGGGGGTTGAGGTGCCTTTAGACCAAGTAGTTTCGCAACCTATTCAACCATTGGTTGCAAAAATGGTCATGCGAATGAAGTCATCGGATGATCCCACTCTTCTGTTGGGGAGTGACGCGTCTACCAACTATGTTTTTAGCATTTACGGTTCAGTATTTTCAGAACAAGTGGGTATTCCGCTCACTCTGAGAACACCCCCTCCAAGCCCTAGGATGGTTTCCTTTGATTAGAATGACCTTGTTGAACCTCATCTTCCTTCCTCCAAACCCTTTCAAATAAGGGTTGAAGTTAATTCAACAAACATTTATCGATGTATTGTGGATGAAGGAGCCTCTACAAGTATTTTATCCTCCTCAGTTTGGAAAGTCTTGGGTTCTCCCAAGCTTGTGTCTGCTTCACATGAGTTGTTGGATTTTGACAGACGTCCTAGTGAATATTTGGGGGTTCTTCCTCAGTTGCCTATATCTTTAGGTGCAAAGAGTGTCCTTGTTGATGTTATAGTGGTGCAAGGCCCATTAGATTTCAATATGCTTCTCAGGCGTGATTATGTATATGCTATGAATGCTGTGGTGTCTAAGCTCTTCCGGGTGATGCATTTCCCTCACAATGGAAGCATTGTCACTATTGACCATCTGGCATCTAATAATCACCATCCTAATTCGACATTATTTTAGACTTCCTCTTTATATGTTCCTAGCATTCGTGTAGACTCTACCCCGCCATAGGTTAATTATGTGGCATCTTATCCTCGATGTTCAATTGCTTTTGAGCAGGAACTTGTGAAATCATGTTGGTCTTCCTGAGACTTGGTCTCAACAATTGATCCATTGGTTTATCCAATGGGGGCATGGGAGCCCTTGTTTCCCCCTCTTGGTCCAAGTAGGCTTGAGTATCCTTCTGATTTTGATCTCATTGTTTGTAGATCCTCAAGTCCTCGTGCTTGTGATTCTTCACTGATAGACTCTGCCAGTCCTGGCCATAACCTCCATCGTCATATGGAGTATGGTCAGTTTATTTCATCCTTTGGGACTGTCGACCCTCATTTGCGTGATTTCTCGGATTTTGAATTACCTTCAGATGAGGCTATCCTTGAAGCCATGACCATGGTTTCTATATCGAGGGAGGACTTACACCGTGGTTTGTGTTTTCTTCCCTTTTGGGAGACTTTCCAAGTTGACTATCGAAGAGACTCTTGGTCTGAGCCTAGCAGTGGGCTCTACCTGAACCTATTTTATACATGATTCGTAGCCCCCACGGGTCTTCTTTTAAGCCCTTTTCAGATCCTCTAAACATGAAAATATTGTCGAGAGATCTTGTGTCCTTTCACGCTCATTAAACTAAAATTTGAAGTCACGTCTATCCAACGGTAGTTTACCCCTTTTTCGGTCCGGATGGTCAACTGTACGAACAAAGGTATACTCTAAGGAACTTCAGTTCTCTAGAAGAGTACCCCCAGGTATTATTTTAACCCTTTTTTGGGCCCGAGGGATTAAATGTATGAAAAAGGAACCCCCACAGAGTCCATAGTTAAGCTCTTTCAGACTCTCTAAAATTGAAAAGATCGTCGAGTGACCTTATTCTTTCACACTTGTTAAAATGGTCTAGAAGAACATTCCTGAGGGTGTCTATAGTAAATCTTTTTTCAAACTCCTTAAAAATGAAAAAATGGCCAAGGGATCTTGTCTTTATCACAATCGTTAAAATGGTTTTGAATAGACGTCTTGTCAGTGCTAGTTTACCCCTTTTTCGAACCGACTAGACTACCTTCGAAAAAGGTACCCCATTTGAGTCTCCTTTTACGTTTTTTAGACTCTCTAAATATGAAAAACCACCGAGCTTACCTTCTCTAGGCTCGTTAAACTTACATCGAAGGACGTTACGATTGTGTGTTTTATTAATCACATTTTCATACCTACGTCTTTGGCCTAATGCTGGCTCCATGTTGCTCTCAACTGAACCATCTGAAGCATGACTTATACACAAGCCTTGTAGCACTTTGCATCTACTTCTTTACACCTTTGGTCCTAGGAGGGATTTTTCTCGAGTGTCCTTTCTTTGAACATCAGTATTTTCCTTGTGCCTTGAACTTGTTTGTTTGCAACACTCATTCCTCCTTTGTAACGTAACATTCTTTTATTCTTTTTCCAAAATTATTGAAAAAGACAAAAAAAAACAAATATACCCCAAAAAGAGGAAGGGAAAAGTATTTTCTTTGTATTGGTAGCATAATGAGTCACCCTTGGATAAATCACATCTGTTCGTTTGTTCGTCAAACTCTGGGATTTAATACGACCTTAGGAAGTTGTTCTCGCTACGTAGAGCTGTGTCCTCCTCCATTTGGTTATTCTTCCAAACATATGGAGAGTTTGCGTTCCTCCTGCCTCGTAAACTTATGTTAATGCCATGCTTCCCGAGTCTCATCATTTGTCATGCTATTGTCCAAGGGAAGTTTTTACCAAGCCTGAGGTGGCCCCTCTGCAATTGGTCTCTTGCCCTCATGCCTAGCCATCCTGACAGTCCATTCAAGTCTTTGTTCGAAATCAATGAAGCCTTCAGTCTGATAATCAAGATTCTCTAGTCCATGATTGCCGAGCCGTCAAAGACCTCTGGGTAGTGAAGTCGTACACTCATATTACACTCCTACCCAAGTTTTGAAGATTTTGAAGTTGGTGCTCGATCTCTGAAGACCTCATCTCCATCCATCAGGCCTTATTAGCTTTTAGAAGATGGATACTCTACATGTATATCTTTTTTATTTCGATATGTAGCTCCGCTGTGTATTGCTCGCGGATACACTTTATATAGTTATATGACATGGATCTACAGTGTATTTGATTGGTAGCCATGATTTTATTTTATCTCGAGCATGGGTATGCCTGCCTCGGTGAGACAATTATTATTTTGAAGATGACACCTCCCAATTTCTGGTCCCTGAGCTCACTTGTTCTGCACATCGGTGAATATTTTTAATGTATTTCGGCCATCAGATGCTCTTATGACCTCACACATTAGGGAGCATCTATTATAACCCTAATTTGCACCAGACATGCTTACCTGGCATCAGGCCATCTCAGATTCTTTCTTTTCCAAAACATTGCTGAACAACTCTTCTTTAAAACCCCTTTTATAAAGGCCCACACACCCTGATCCATTACTGCATGCGTGTACACGCTAGCTGACCCAAGACAGCCTGCGTGTACTTACAAAAGCATGAAAAAAGGAAAGTTGCTGACGAAACACACAACTTTGGGTAAGTTAAGTAAACCTTTCGGCCATGCATGACCAATCACTTGACCAAATACCTAGCTTCTTCTAGCCTATAAAAGAAGGGTTAGGGGTCCCATTTGAAAAGAGGAGAATCATAGTAAAGAAACTATACCCGATTGAGCATTCCCTTTGTCCCGACCTTTAGCCATATATTTGCAAAGAAAAGTATAGAGAAAAGTAGTTGGAAGACAGTGGAAGAAGACCCCAGGACCATGATCGAGGAGTAGTAGCCAACTTTATCATTGTAAGGTATCATTGTGAAGTTAATAAAAGAGTCACTTTTCCCGTCCCACCATATGAGATTGTCATTATTGGAATATTGATTGTATGATTTATTAAATCTCTAACGTATTAGTTCATAGATCAAATGCATGTGGAGTTCTTTGTTTGTCTTTAGTGAATGAAGGTCATCATTGGGAGGAGAGTTGCAGTCAAAGAACGACCAAGCATGAAAAGGGATCGACATCAAACACGAAGAATAAGGTACGTCAACTTAATCTCTTGAGCCTTGTATTTACATATGAGTAATGGGGGTTTGGGCATGGGACGATGGTAAAAAGTAAGAATCTTTAGGTCATTTATGCATGCATGATAAACCCTTAGTGCTAGTCCGTAGGAGGGATTTGCCACCCACAACACTCCCTCAAACACTTTATCCCTGTCCTCCAGGTTCATAAATATCGTTGTGAAGAGTCCTTTCGAGCCCAGGTGGAGTTCCACTTCTCCACTTGGCTTCCAATGGTATTTTATCCAATTGCGCAACGTTTGTTTTGTGGGCCATAGGCCCATGAACTTGTAGATCAGTGCATGCATCTTCATATGATCCCGAAAGAGTAGCGTTTGGGGGTCTTCCAGTATAACCTTGGGTATCAGTGTTATTTTAGGTTTACACAGGTTGCGTCCATCTACCCCAACGGTGTTCACTGTTTCTTGCGCACCGTTATGAGATTCTCTGGCTCATTCCCCCCACGTGATCACTTTTTTCTTGGTTTCCCTCTTGATTATTTTTCGATCTTGATCCCGAGGTGTCTGTCAGAGGTTCTTTGAAACTGCCGCCTCATGGGCCTTTCCCTCTGTCCACCACTACCTTCTTCTATGAGGGGGTTTCATTCCTTCCCCCTTTGGTGACCATGTTGGTTGTTTCTAAGACCATGACTGTTAAACCCTAGCTTGAAAACTTCTCTAGAGATGCGACCGAGATCCTTCTGAGAGGTAGTGTTACTTGGATAAGCATTTTTATTTTGAATTTTATTTTCTAAGAAAAAAAATGTAATTTCTATTCATTATCTAAAATAAATTACATTCTTCATGTGCTCATGCACTTTACAAAAAGAGTGGGCTTGGAGAGGCCCCTAAAAAACACTAATCTATAACTAACTTCAAAAATTCAACTAAAGGCATTAGCATACATCAAAACAATATTGACATTCAAAGATCATGCATATATTAACTATGCAAGGCATTTACACCTTGCCTAAAAACTACTAGAAATAGGCCCTTTATGATTTCTAATACTTTAGGAACATAGATCCAAGGATGTAAAATATATAAGAGGATTAAGTAAAGACAACGAGAGACATTAAACTTCTCCTTATATGACATATCGAATTCAAGTTTCAGAGTGTGGATTCCATCCTTTACTTCCTCCATAATCACCATCTCTTTGGGTACCCGTTGTCCTTTTTTTTAGAGTTCTTCTATTTCTACATTTTGTTCTCTATAAACATGTGCAAATGAGATGAATTCAAATAGAGAAATGACTTCCCTCTGTTGATCCCCTATGGGCCTTAGAGATATGTTTAAGCATTGACAATGCCCTTCATCCACTAAATAACCAAACTAGAGTCTCCATAAACTTGTAATCATTTGATGTTCTTTTCCATACCCCTTTTTAGAAGGATTATTAAGGCGAAGAATTATGCATTGTTATTTAAGCCTAAGGCTTAATAAAACTACTTTAAATTTTACAGAATGATTTTTTGGAGAAAAAAAACATAACATCCCCAAAATTAGTGTAGTTATATGGGCCTTGTGTCTCTCAATCAAAGAAGTCGCATGCATGGATTTTATTTATAGTGAGATCCACCAGATTACTATATTTTTTTACTTGTACTCCATCAATAGGCTAAAGTAATTTCTTTGATTTATAGGTAGCATTTAAGGGGTAAAATAATTCTCTCCTTGAAGACCATTGAGTTCCTTTCCAACCAAAATCCCCATATAGTCAAGCAAGCCACTACTTGGAATTATTTTAGTTCCTTTTTGGTCATCCAACACTTTAAACAATCCTCCATTGAATCACCTATCCATCCATCCTTAACTCTGGTTAGAACCTCCACATCAGACCAAAGTTTCTTAGCATATGGAAAATGTACAAGTGATTTATTGTTTCTTCATTATCTTTGTGGATAATACAAATTCTTGAGGCTTTTCTAGCTCTTTTCTCCATATTCTCCCATCTTAGAGCCTTACTTTTTATGGCCAACCAATGTATGAAAATGTGTGTACTTTATTTGGGGCCTTTATCCTTCATAATATCTTCCACCACCATTTTGGTTGACTGACCCCATATTGAAAAATGGCACAGTACCCCAATTGCACTATGCATGCACCCAAGGTTAGGTTTCTTGACTAAGCAATAGAATCTTCTTCTTCCCCTATTATAAGATTATTTCTAGCTAAATTGTTTACATGTGTGTTCCATGCTTCTGCTAAATCTCCTTCTAGACGCAAATTACCCTTTAACCAACCTTGTTGCCATATTTTTGTTGAATTTTCACCACTATCTGATTGAGAGTATAAATCCCCTAATCTTGTATTACCTCCAACAATATCTCTAGCATATTGTATGCATTTATACTCCCGATCCATGAATCTATACCCACCCTCACTTGTTCCCCATTTCCCACTTTACAAACTAACCATTTTCCTATCATTTGGATTGCTTGCATTATGAGCTTTCCAATGTATAGATACACATTCAATTCTTTTCCTTGTGCTTCTTATCCAGTCTATCACTGTTTCAAATGAAATGCACTTCTATACAATGCTTTTCTTCCAAAGACAGACCTCCATCTGTAATCACCCTCCATAAGCTCTTGATTACTAAAGATTCCCCAAAGATATGGATATTATTTTATCCCCATCTACCCTCCTTAGAGTTTTCTATATATTTCCATTTTACTTGATGGATGCCTCTATTTTCTTTCTTCCCTGTCCACAAATTTAAAAACATTCTTTCTAATCTTCTCTAGGACCCCTTTAACAATATATGCTAGAGCATGCTAAAATATTGGAATAGCCTCTAGAATAGACTTTATCGAGGTAAGCCTCCCAATCGATATCCATTTGGTACATCAACAATTGATTCTTGCCTCAATCTTCCCTATTAGCTAATTAAACACTTTCTTTTTCCATATCCATTTGGTTTTAGAAGAGAATGTAAATATTTAAAACAAGAGTTGAGATCTATATTCAAAGATGTATATTCTTATACAAAATTATCTGAATTACCTTCCTTTCTCGATCCTCATCCAAATCATTAAATGAGATCGCTAGAACTTTTGAATATTTATTTCCATTCCAATTGCAGTGTTGTACAAATATAGGATTTCTTGAAGCTTGTTTGCTTCCCTTATTGTTCCATCATTGAACAAAAACACATCATATAAAAACAACAAGTGAGATAAAGATAAACTCTCCTCCTCACATCCCATCTTTATAGGAAAAAAAAGGTGTCTTGTTTTCATGGTCTACTCGTACTCAATGGACAATTTTTTTGACTAACCTCATATTTCAAGCTTGTTTGCACATGTACAACAAGATAAGCCAAGTTTCCTAGTAAGGTCTTTAGAGGTCATGCTCAATTGGGAAATTTTTCTTTTGTAAGTTCATCAAACAATTAGTATGCATCCTTAGTCGAGTATTTTTTCAAATAGTTGCAAGGCATCTTTAGTTTCTCGGGAAATTGTTCATCTTGCATTGGAAAATCATCTCCATGGATATATGGGAAGCTACACAAGGGGTCAACGAAGCAAAAAAGAAAAAGGGAAAAAAGAGGATGTCTATGGTAAACGATAAATACACATAAATTATATATATTTAATAGAACAATGCATAAAGGATTATTAGCATTTTCTAAATTTTGCATTCATAAAAAGATAGAAAATATGGTAACTATTATTCAAAGTTGTGACGCCACATTTTGGGTTTATTTCCATAATATAATTAAGTAACAATAACCACAAATGCCTACTTAATTAAAATAGGAACATGTCAAGAACCACAAATTACAATCGTGAATAGGTGAGAGAACTCGTAAGAAAGGATCGATCAATCATATTATCCCCTAAGGAACTTAGTGAAAACACATGTAAGAAAAGATTGGTCTAA
>SNQJ01S0011401.1:43241-74852 GCA_010110895.2 Picea sitchensis
ATGGAGCGAAGTAAAAGGAATGAAGTCGTTGGATGAGGATATCGAGGATGACAGATCAGCAAGGAAGAAGGATTGTGGAAAACTCAGCAAGCGAAAAAATCCACCATTGAATGCTTTGGAGCACTGCACGAGAAGGAAGGAAAGACAGGCTGGCAAAGCCCTAAAAACATGGGTCAATTTGACCTAGGGTTTTATACACCTAGGGTTTTGGTATATAGGGTTTTGACACTTAGGTTTCAGCCTAAGGATGTTGGTGAGCTATTGTAATGTATAAATAAAGGTCATGAGGACCTGGGTTGGGTTGTTGTTGGTGTTATGATCGTGTGTTGTCATTTTCGTTCTAGTATGAAGTATTATTGTTGTGAGAGAGATAAGTGCTAAGAGTGAGAGCTTTCTGGTATTGTAAGATATTCAACTAGGTGCAGAGATCAAGTCCTATAGCTGGGTGTGTAGGAAGGGGAGGGATAGAGAGGAGAATAAAGAATATCTGCTAGCTAAGAGTGTAGACAAGAACTGTATGATTTGTCTTAATACATTATAAATCATAGTTCTGTGGACGTAGCCCTAGAGAGAGGGTGAACCACACATATATTGTCTTTTGTGTGTGATTGATGCTATGTTATTTTTCCTTTGATATATTGTTATTGCATTACTGTGTTAGATATGATAGGTAGTCGTGCAAAGTAAGAGATAATTTGGTAAGTGATATATAAATGATTGAATTTTTCTGGTAGTCAATCCACTTGATATTCCCCTTGGTTGTAGACATCTCTGTCCTACAACCCCCTCATAGATGCTTCAGGTGAGAGTGCATCTTCCTCATAGGTGTTGTTGAAAGGGACAGTAGCTAGGGTTTGTTGGTGCGCTCTTGGAGTGACACCTAGGTCTGCCCCTGTGCCAACACTATTCCAGACAGTAATCTTGTTCAGTGCCTGATAGTCAATACAGAGTCTCCAAGTTCCATCCTTCTTGTGCACCAACACAATCGGACTCCCACAGGGTGATGAAATTGGTTGGATGTGACCTTTCTGCAGTAGTGTTACACATCAAAATTACTCATTGCAGTGATGACCTATTGTCGTCATTATAAATGTCGTAAATGTCCCAAGTGTCACAAGTTTCGCAGACATAATAAAGTCATCTTTCCTATGTCGTGTCTTGAATGAAATCATAAGAACAATTGAAAGACATCCTCAGAGACTGGTTAAAGAAGGAGAAATCATCTGATGAACAGTACAAATCTTTTTCCATGGAAAAAACCACTCAAAAGTCAGTTTTGAAGGGCAGTGCTCCCCTATGCACTTTCAGGGAGTGCTAGCGCTCCATGACCTCCTTGGGGGGAGAATTGCAACACTCTATGCAGCCTTTTGAGGGAGTGTTGGCATGTTTGATGGAATATTTGACTGTTGAGGAAAATCAGGGAGAAATCCCCCTAATCTTTGGAGTTAGTTGGATTCGAATCTGATGTCAAGGATGGATCTTAGGGAGGATCCACAACTGATGGAGAAATATCCTCAACCTATCCCAAGCATATCTAAGGTGGTTAGGCCTTTCCAAGACTATATAAGGAGGCCTCTTCATGGTAAAAGGAGAGACATGCAAGGAATCAAACTTATGATCTCATAAGGGAGATTTATCACTAAAATTTTTAGTCATTCTGATCATGGAACTTTTGAGAAAGGGTCTGGACAAAAAGATCTTGGTGAAGTTGTTTCCTCTGCATCTACAACTGTAAGCACTTTGCTTTGTTTTCATTAATATATGTGTGTGTGTGTGTGTGTGTGTGTGTGTGTGTGTGTGTGTGTGTGTGCTTGGCCTATTTCCTTCAAGTTTGTGTATGTTTCATGAACTTGTTCTTTTAATAGATCTATTTCGAAGCTAATCATGGTAGAATAAGAAGAATGTTTTGTTGTTTTTACTCATTAGATTGCAGGACCTTCTGAAGAGCTTGGAGATCAAGATCAGCCTGGATCGAGTACGAACAAATGTTATTAAAGGTATTTATGTTCCTTTATTCTTAATCCTTGACTATTTTAGCCTCATTATAAAGAATGTTAGTGTTCAACATTTTCACCTTTTTGTCTTGGTTATAGGGGTCTAGTATCTAAGAGGAAATCCACTTGTCCGCAGGGGGATTATCCTGTAACAGAAATTGGCGACACCACTGGGGAAGGAATCCTATTTTTATTTCCTTGGTTTTTTCCTTCCCTTTTCCCCCATCCAGATAACATTTAATAGCTTTTCATCATCCATTAGCCTTCTCCTACCTTCACTAGCAATTTCACCAATTTTTATGCATTCTAGGTGAGGTTTTGCATTTTTTTGGCTCTTTTTCTGAGTTTTGGGATGACTAGCGCTCCCCCCTAGGCCATATCAGAGCACTGATATTTCATCAACACTCCCCTACAGTGATTTAGGGAGTGTTGCAATGCTCTATACCCTTGAGACAGGGAGCGTTGATCTCCTTTTGTGGGAGTTTTTGCCTTCTTTTGCTCAGACTTTTACAACCTATTTTGCATAGGTCTTTACCTAGAGTCTGTGGTTGGTTTGTGAAGTTGTTTGAATTTTTTTTTGATGCTTCTCACTCCCTATTATCTTGATTTGATCTTGAAACCTTTTTCAAAAATGTGAAATTTGCCTATTCTAGCTGCTTGTTTTGTCAAGACAATTTGAGTATTTTCTCTTTCTCCCTGTCTTTTCTTGGATTCTTCTCTGCATTTTCTTATACTCATTGAATGTTTGTCAGTTGTTGAATCCTTGATTGAGTTATTTTTAGAACAAGTTTCTACTAGTTTTCTTTTAGTTCCCAGTGCTTTGAGTGCATGCTTTTTTGAAACCTTTGTCGCTTCGTGTCTTTTGCGTTTGCATGGGACTTTTCCTCCTGATTGAAAGTAGCAGAGCATCAAAGGATTTGTATTTAATTTATTTATACATTAGAATCAAACAAAGAATATATATGCATTCTTGCTTTTGGGTAGTGAAACTAGTTTTCATTTGAAGTAGTGAAATTGCATGGGTTTTGGCATTTTTAGTCTTAAAATATCAAAATGTTTCCCCCTCATAACTAACACCACACGTACACACACTAGCTACATAACTGAAATCCCTCATGTACTCTAAAAAGTTGCAAAAAAAAAATATAAATTTCATGCTTTTCAGTGGAGTTTACAGGCTATCTTAGGTTTTGAAACCATTTTACCTCCTGTAGCCCTTATGACAATCGAATAACCATAATTTTCTCATATAAAAATATCCCTAGGGGGTTAATTTGGAGATATATGAAAGAGAATCAAGAGAACCCTACCAAAATTTCTCCCTTGTATTCCAAGCCTTCTTGCATTCTGTTCTGAGTTTCATCCTCAAGATCCCCTTCCATCCATCCTCCTTATACAATCCATCCTTTGCCCCTATATTTTTATGTTGGTTTTGAGGAAAGCATATTGGGAATATTTCACTTGGAGACAAAGTAGAGGAAGCCAGGCGAGGTTCATGGAGCGGCACCAAAAAAATTCAGGTTGTAACTTCCAATTTTGTTATTAATAAAAGAGAAAAATTCTTGTCCCAGATCTTGATGTTTTGATTTTTATATTTATGGATTTTTTCATGAATATCTAACCTTTTAGATGATTTTGATAGTTATGCACATGATATCATAGTTTGTTATGTAACATTGTTTCATGCCGGCTTTGGGAGGAGGCCTACAATCCTCGAACAGACAACAAATAGAAGGGATCGACAATAGTCGTAAGGACTTAAGGTACACATTTCAATCTTCTCCCTCTTCCCTTAATTATCGTAAGGTCTTGTTGGACTTCGGTAGAATAGAAGATTTTCTATCTTTTAAGGTGTCAAGGATATTTCTAGCCACTAGACCCATATTAGGGGTATTTTTCCCCATAGCACCATCATATGACACCATTCACATATACTATAAAGTTCTATGGGAGCACAAATATAGGATGAAATATCTGAAGATCTGCGAACACATTTTGGCTCCTCTATACGAGTTCTTTTTTTACACACCATCCCCATGCATGAACGACAAAGCGATAGTTATCATAAAAAGGATTAGGTACGAGAACCTTATGGAACATGGTACATATATAAGAGTGTATGGAGCCAAAAAATACCCCCATATCCTCACTGGGATTGTACCATAAAAACTATTACTCTAAGAAGTAGCATACGATATAGTGATCCATGAAGTAAGAGGAATGTTGAACCGAGGAAAGAAAGAAATATGGCCACCACTCCCACTGTATGTTGGGCTCTACTCATTTTCAAACACCAAGCAGACAAAAGAATAAGTAAACACCATGGTCACGTTCCAATTTGGAGAGGAGATGTTCAGAAGACACAACCCAAAGGGAGTTGTAAAAGACCATTTCAATAAGGTAGGATTTCCTTGGGAATACATGACAGATATATGGGAGGAAGAAGAGATACATCGCAATGTAATAAATTACAATGAGGTCACCTTCAAGAGATGAGGCAAACCCATTGTAATTATTTTGGATGAAGAGAAAGAGTGAGAAGAATCTAGGAAGAAAGCAAGGATGAGGAAGTAGAAAGAATGTCTCCCATTTCCGCTTCTGCACATTCAGGATCAGTAGAGGAAGAAGAGACTCTGGCAGATAAACAAAGGATGAAAAAAGATAAGGTTCAAGAGAAAAATAATGACATCGTGGATAAAAAGAGGAATATCATTGAAGAATCCATGACCAAAGCTAACGTAGAAGTCACAGTAAAGGCATCTTCCCATAAAGAAGTCAAGAAAAAGGTAGCAATAGAAAAAATTGTAGCAACAACAACAAAAGAAGCAATAGAGAAGGCAACTAGGGAGGTTGAAAAAAAAGCGTTGGAAGAAGAGAAGAGAAAGAAATATGAAGAGACTATAAACAATGAGATAGTCCCAATGGACATTGATATCCCTGAGATATAAATAGTTGGTGCCAGCGTACTAAGTTTGGGACTCAGTACTTTATTTAGGCCTGATGATGTAGCCAACCTGAGGAAGTTTTTATTTGACAAAACATCAGGAAGGATTGTACAGAAGTAAGAAAATAAAGTCTCGGTAATAGGAGGAAACCCGATATCAGTCATTACACAAATCCCCATGATTGAACATGTTAGAAAATATCCAATTTCCATAGCCTCAGCTAGGTCTTCTTTCTGGAATTCCATGGAAAACAACATCTAGAATATTTGTCAAAAGAACTTGGAATGGGAATAAAGAATTAGGCAGCTTGAGGAAAATCTTAAACATGTAAATATAGACAAGGGTAGTGTCCAGAGCTTAGAAAAGCACAAAAAACATAAGGATTTAACTTGAAGAATCCCTTATCGATATGTACATTCACTTGCACATGTTTCAGGACTTAGCTTCCATCATCATAAACTAGCATAGCATTGTGAAAACCAAGCTAACAAAATTCAATATTATCGAGGAGGGAATGAACGACATAGTCACACAGATTGCAGAGAACTCAAATGGTTTGGAAGAACTATATTTCCCATCAGCTAGAGAAATAAAGACTGACATCTATGCACTAAATCGTCACCAACAAGAGAGACAAAGAGCATACAAAGAAACAACAAGCTCACTAGAAATATGTTCATGCAGAAACAAAGTATCTCAATAACTACTCAAGTTGTGTCGTCTGCCCCAATTAGAGGAACTCAGAAAGAATATTATAATGGAGGAATTGGTTGATAATGTACATGACAACACAAGTCATAGACAAGAAATCACTGAGGAAACCACTAAAGTAACTATGAACCTCATAGAAAAACATCTCATTTAACCAACAAAGGTCCATACTATGGTTCGGGAATTCATGACCGCATTAGAAAAATATATGCATACCCTCGATGATAATCTGGAAATGCATACGTCCACCATAGAAGAAATTTCATACAAAAGACTAGTTTATTTGCATCATTCGCTGGAAATATGGGTAGCATACCTCTGGGACAAGAATACATAAAAGGAAAAAATAGAAAAAATCAAAATTGCTATTACCTACTCCCTATTTTGTATTTTTTGAACTACTTCCAATTTTGTCTTTTCTTTGTACACTTGTCATTAAGAAGAAGGGAGATAAACATCTTTGTAACATCTTCTTTAAGGGAATTCAAAGAGTCACTGATCCAAATTTATGAAGGAACGCAACAAAATACACAAATAACCATGAACACAAAGATGCAACGGAAATAACACTTCATTTCATTAATATCAAAGAACTGAAACTTGTTTATAGACAAAATGGAAATAAACTAGTTAGGGCGTTGGTAGCTTATCTATGAGAAGATATGTGGTGGCTACAGGCCTCTGAAATATGTGTTACAATGAGGCTCAAAGGCCTACATATTATTAAGAAACAATGGAAACCCTAAACATCCATAAACATAATCGTAGGAGATGAAACACTAGAATATGGGCCCTATCGAGGTAAATTGGTACATCAATTTCCCGGGGTCGTAACTTTGGCATACTATCTCTATTTGACGCACATGATACATCATTAGAAATATATATCCAGGGACTACACTGCAGACAAAAAATGTTGAGGCCGATATGAACTCGTATTCATCGAATCTTTGATGCCCCAAAAACATCGTTTAGGGCCTCAAAACGACTTCGGAATTTCAGGACCCGAAAAACTGCCAAAAATAGTAAATTGTGCTACAATTCAAGAAATTGAAAAAGTGAAGGAAAAANCCCCCCCCTTAGGAAGCAACGGTCCCAATTACGTTGAGTTCCTCCATGAGATGAGGAAACTTCTGCTAAACTTGGTCCTTGGTGAGCCACTTGCCCTGGTGAAGGAGTTGGCCTTCTTTGACAACTAGATATAGTTGGATCCTCTGTTGGTGGGTGTTCTTGATCTATGTGTCCATAATCCAATCATTTGTGGATTGTTCCATGCAGTCTGGATTTAACTATGTTAGTGTGAGTTGTTTTTCCATGTCGGATGTGTCTAGTAGAGGTGAAAAGTAGGGCCGAAGATGGTCCACATTGAACGATGGGTGAAAACCAAGGAATGGTGGAATATTGAGCTTGAAGAAAATGTCCCCTATAGACTTGGTTATGGTGTATGGCCCATATCGGAGCAGGCGAAGCTTGCGGTGGGGTCTAGCGAGGCACTCCTTCTGCAAATGTAGCCACACTTTGTTGCCCACCTGGAAGTTGTGTTTCAACCAATGCTGATCATGGTGCTACTTTTATTTAGGATTGGCTCTATCCAATATGTCGTGAAATTGTTGGAAAATGTGTTGAATGAGCTCAATGAAGTTGTTCGCCTTGTAAACTTCAGATTGGACATGAGCCGAATCATCCTGAGTAGTTGCAAAGGGCATGGATACGTCAATGGGACATAGTGTCTGTAATCCCAAGCCCACCTGAAAAGGGATGTTGTTAGTTGAGCTGTGGAGGGACTGATTATAGATATTTTGTACATAGGTGAGGCTCTCATCCCATGTGCGTGGATTCTTTGATTTGTACATGCGCAAAATGTGTACGATCATGTTGTTGATGACCTCTATCTGGCCATCAATTTGGGGATGGAAAGTTGTGGACTTGGTGAGCTTGGTCTCCAAAATTTACCAGAGGCTCGACCAAAATGTATAGAGGAACCTGTTGTCCCGATATGATATGATAGATTGTGTGATCCCAATGTGTACCCACACTCATTCAAAGAACATTTTAGCAGTGGCTTCTGTTGTGATATTCATCTTGTAGGACGCCATAATGACCCTCTTCTAGAATATGTCGATGACCAAAAAAACAAATTCATTTCCATGCTTAGTAGAAGGAAGTCCCAACATGTAATCCATGGAGATGGATTCCCAAGGTTGAATAGGGCTAGGAAGTGGAGTATAGAGGCCTTGCTTCTTGATGGTCGGTTTGGAAATGATGTAGGTAGTGTAGGATCTAATGTACTTCCCGACATCCTGTCAAAGGTTTGGCCAATAGAAATACTTATACAGTACTACCACTCTTTTCTCAACCCCAAAATGCCCAGCGACCCGACTGTAGGGCACTTCCCAAATCATCTTGGCACGCTTGCTTGAAGGAACGCAAAGGTGTCCCAGGTGAACTAGTAGTGCATCTTGGAGGTGAAAATTTGGAACTCGGTTACCCTCCAAGAGCGTCTTGTATGTGTGGCCGAATTTAGGATTTCTCTTGTATATTAGTGACCAATTAGAAGTCTCGTGCTCATAATATTTGAGCACGGTGGTTATCGCCATGATCGGTGGTCGATTGAGGTAGTCTGCAACATTATTGGTGCTTCCCTTCTTGTAGTTGATGTTCAAATGAAACTATTGCAGATATGTGGACCACTTCTGAAGGAGATCATTCTACAACTTCCCTTGCATCTGTATGAACTGCAGGGGTTGGTGGTATGTGTGGATGATCAGTTCCTTCCCCAAAATGTAATTCTTCCATTGTCGGCAAGCTTGGACAATGAAATAATATTATTTGTCATAAGTGGGATACTTTCGGACTGTGTGGGAAAATGTTTCACTGTGATATGCCACTGTATGCCTCTATTGAGTAAGAAATTACCCAATAGCATAGTTAGAGGCATCTGTCTCGATCTCAAATGGTTGTTGCAATTCTGGTAATGTGAGCACTGGGGAACAACAGAGGTGATGTTTCAATTCTACGAATGCCTTCTGTTGATATTCCAACCAAAATAATTTTTCTTTCGCTCCTCCCTTAGTGACTTGACTCAAGGGAAAAGTGACATGAGAGAATCCCAACACGAACCTGTGGTAGAAATTAGCAAGACCCAAAAATCTACGAAGCTCTATTAGAGTATTCAGGGCTGGCCAATTCCGGATGAATTGGATCTTGGTTGGATCGACATGCACCCCACGCTCATCAATAATGTATCCCAAATACTAAACTTGGGTCATGCCAAAAGTGCACTTCTCCAAATTGGCACACAACTTGTGTTTCCACAGTGTTTGGAGGACCTGGCGGATGTGGCAGAGGTGCTCTTCCCAAGTCTGGCTGAAGATCAGGATGTCATCCAAGTGCACTATTACAAATGAGTTGGTGAATGGCTGTAATATGTCGTCCATCAACCTCATGAAGGTTGTAGGATCATTCGTCAACCTAAAAGGCATGACTAGGAATTCAAAAAGGCCCTCCTTGGCTTTAAAGGCATTATTTCACACATTGAATGATTCTATTGGTACTTGGTGATACCCAGACTTCAATTCGATCTTGTTGAAATATTTTTCCCCCTTAAGTTGGTCCAAAAGGTCATCAATCCGTGGGATCGAGTATCTATTCTGGAAAATGATCTTGTTCAGCGCCCGATAGTCAATACAGAGTCTCCAAGTCCCATCCTTCTTTTGCACCAACATGATCGAACTCCCACAGGGCGAAGAACTTGGTCAGATGTGACCTTTCTCCAGCAGTGTTACACATCAAAATTAGTCATTTCAGTGATGACCTATTGTCGTCATTATAAATTTCACAAATGTCACAAGTGTCACACACATCATATAGTCACCTTTCCTATGTCGTGTATTGAACGACATCACAAGAACACTTGAAAGACACCCTCAAAGACTGGTTAAAGAAGGAGAAATCATTTGATGAAGAGTACAAAGCTTTTTCCATGGAAAAAACCACTCAAAAGTCAGTTTTGAAGGACAATGCTCCCCTACCCACTGTCAGGGAGCACTATCACTCCCTGACCTCCTTGGGGAGAGGGTTACAATTCTCTATACACCCTTTCGAGGGAGAGCTGGCCTGTTTGAGGGAATCTTTGACTGTTGAGAAAAATCAGGGATAAATCCCCCTCATCTTTGGAGTTAGTTGGATTTGAATATGAGGTCAAGGCTGGATCTTAGGGAGGATCCACAACTGATGGAGAAAGATCCTCAAAATATTCCAAGGATCTCTAAGGTGATTAGGCCTCTCCAAGCCTATATAAGGAGGCCTCTTCATGGTAAAACGAGAGACATGCAAGGCATCAAACTTATGATCTCATAAGGGACATTTATTAGTGAAATTTTTAGTCATTCTGATCATGGAACTTTTGAGCAAGGGTCTGGACAAAGAGAGCTTTGTGAAGCTGCTACCTCTGCATCTACAACTGTAAGCACTTTGCTTTGTTTTCATTAATATATATATTTTCTTGGTCTATTTCCTTCAATTTTTTGTATGTTTCATGGACTTTTTCTTTTAATAGATCTATTTCGAAACTAATCATGGTAGAATAGAAAGAGTGTTTTTCCGTTGCTGCTCATTTGATTGTCGGACCTTATGAAGAGATTGGAGATCAAGATCATCCTCGATCGAGCAAGGAAAAACTTTATTAAAGGTATTTATGTTCCTTTCTTCTTATTCCTTGACTACTTTAGCCTCATTAGAAGGAATTCCAGTGTTCAACATTTGCACCTTTTTGTCTTGGTTATAGGGGTCTAGTATGGAAGAGGAAATCCACTTGTTTGCAGGGGGATTATCCTATAACAAAAATTGGCGACACCACTGGTGAAGGAATCCTATTTGTCTTTCCTTGGTTTGTTCCTTCCATTTTCCCCCATCCAGATCACATTTAATGGTTTTTCATCATCCATTAGCCTTCTCCTACCTTCATTAGAAATTTCACCAATTTTTAGGCATTTTGGGTGAGTTTTTGCATTTTTTTAGGTCTTTTTCTGAGTTTTTGGGATGACTAGTGCTCCCCCCTAGGCCATATCAGAGCACTGATATTTCATCATCACTCCCCTACAATGTTTTAGGGAGCATTTCAATGCTCTTTACCCTTGAGATAGGGAGTGTTGATCCCCTTTTGTGGGAGTTTTTGCCTTCTTCTGCTCAGTCTTTTGCAACCTGTTTTGCAGAGGTCTTTACCCAGAGTATGTGGTTGGTTTGTGATGTTGTTTGGATTGGTTTTTGATTCTTCTCACTCCCTATTATATTGATTGGATTTTGAAACCTTTATCACAAATGTGAAATTTTCCTATTCTAGCTGCTTGTTTTGTCGAGACAATTTGAGTATTTTCTCTTTCTCCCTGTCTTTTCTTGGATTCTTCTCTGCATTTTCTTGTACTCCTTGAATGTTTTTATTTTTTTGAATACTTGATTGAGTTTTTGTTAGAAAAAGTTTCTACTTTTTTTTCTTTCAGTTCTCAGTGCTTTGACTGCATGCTTTTTTTGAAACCTTTGTTACTTCATGTCTTTTGTGTTTGCATAGGACTCTTTCTCCTGATTGAAAGTAGCAGAGCATTAAAGGATTTGTATTTAATTTCTTTATACATTAGAATCAAACAAATAATATAGATTCATTCTTTCTTTTGGGTAGTGAAACTAGTTTACATTTGAAGTAGTGAAATTGCATGGTTTTTGGCATTTTTTAGTCTTACATTCTCAAAAATTTCCCCCCCATGGTTGGAGGGGGGAAAGAATTGTGTATTGGTGTACAGTCTCTTTGACTCATTTCTTGAAGATCTTGGCATTGATGAGTTTAATGAAAATTTTGGGACATTATGCATTTGGGAATGATAAAAGTTTTCTCCTTCTCGTAATATATCTTTCATCGAAGTGGACTATTTGCGTTCTCATTTCTTTGCATTGTTTAGAGTCGGTCAAGCCATCATTTAGTCCACTCCATTTTCCTCTTGAGTAAACAACAACCACTAAAATCAGCGCTAAACTAAAATTTATCAAACATTTTTACATTTTCTGTTAGAAAACCTACATTAGCTTAAGGGGTAGGGCTTTGGAATAGGTTGAAAGGATAACTTTCCAAAGTTGTCAAACAAACATTAGCATCTTGCGATAGGGAGAGAAAATCCAATTTTCATATAAACTTACTGGGATCCCCCTCTCACATAGGGGTTACGCACAAGGTCGCGTTCAAGAGAGTTATGAATATTATCCCTCCATGGTTCAATCGTTTGTAGTAGTCAGATAGAATATAGGGGGTTATTCTTGAGGTTCAACTGTCTTCATTTGGTCTTAGTGCTTCATGAACTTTGAATCTGTTCGGGGTCCTATGGTGTTCTACTGGTCCACTTGTCCTTAGTTTTCTTGAAGAATTTCAGACTTGTTATCCTGCCCATATTTTCAGACTTGACTGTCGACTGTACCCACTCAGGGGATAACTACAAGTTGGTGACCTTATTAGCCATAATCTTCAGGGTCTTACACAAGGTGACGGTGAAAGGAAGTCTCACTGTACCTAGAATAGATGTTGGTCAAACTCACTCAGGCTCCTTGGAGGGTAAATCCACAATTACTACATGGAAGCTTGCACCAAGGCATAAGTCCATTAAGAAGGTCTCCAACATAACTGATCCAGCCGATCTATCCCCACCCCTTCCTATACTAATCTCTCGATGTTGGATTTCATCACCAACTAGCGGTTTCATTGTGGGAAGTTTTGTTTGATTTTTTGTTTCTTAGATTCATAGCGTGTGTTGTATGTTTTACTTAGTGGACCTTAGGTCGAGTCATTGTTAATGGCATCAACTCCTCGGAGTACCAATGGAGGAACCCCTTGTCTCGGGGAACCTTTCACCTTTCCTTCTTTTGGAAACATTGGTCCTCCGTACATTGCCACACTGAGTCTTACGAGACTCACCATCGAATTACTATTTTGGTTGTTCCCCACTCTAGTGATCTTGAATATTCCCAGTGCGTCAACTTCACCTAATTATTCATATATAAGTACACCACCCACACATCAACCTCATGTCAATTTTTCGCCTTCTTCACCCATTAAGTCTCCTTCCCTTTCTCCTTCTTTGCCTAATGAAAGCTCTAAAGAAAATAGCCAGGTTGATAAAAAGAAGGAGAAATGAAAAGAGAAGAAGAAGAAGAACCCAAAAAGGGCGAAGCCTCCAACCATATCAGATGTTGAATCTAAGCAACCAACTACTATTAATCGTACTGGGAGTGTTCATGAGGTCGACAAGATTAAAATGAAGAATCTGAAACCCAAATTCCCTTGTAGTCTTTGTAAGAGTGACCACTTTCTGAAGGATTTCCCCGGTCTTCCCAAGGTCTTAGAAATGTGGTCCTCCACATCACTGACATCTTCTAGACATGTTGATGATACCCCATCAACTAGTGACATTAATTTTGGTAAGAAGAAGACAACTGTCAAATTTCCTTGCATGTTATGCAAAGGTGATCATTACTCTCACCTTTGTCCTCATATGGGTGAGGCTTCTTCTCTTTTTTAAAATCTTTAACTTCTGACTGGTTATTGTAATATTCCCCCCAACCCATCGTTAGTTGATGGAATGGTCAATCTGGTTCCATCCCTGGTCAGTCTGGTTGAGTAGGTGGTCAATTTATTTTCATCCTTGATTGAACCACTAACCAAAGTAGTTGATCCAGTTCCTTCATCGATCAGCTGCACTTTTCATTTGAAAAGTGAAACCCAAGTGACTGATCCAGTCCCATCATTGGTCAGTACCACCCTTCATATGAAGAGTGCCAATGTGGTCAATCCCACTCCTCCTTTGATGAGTGACAAAGTGGTTACTTTGGTCTCTTCATTGGTCATTCTGGTTGATCATGTCGTCAATCTGGTCACGTCCTTAGTTGAACCAGTTGACAAAGTGGTTGATCTGATCCCATCTTTGGTCAATCCCGCTCTCCCGTTAGAGAGTGAAACCCAACCAGTCGATCCATTTTCACCTGTCGACCCCATTCTCCCCTTGGAGAATGAAACCCAAGTGGTCGATTTGATGTCGTCATCAATCGATCCTACTCTCCCGCTAGAGATTAAAATAGATTCTGCCCATGTTTTTCTCGTTAATACAAAATCTACCATGCGAGGGGGAATTCCTCCTTCTCCTGTGAAACCTCCTCCATGTAATGAGGCCATCCTTTTTTATTGGGGTGTTCTAACTGGACCTCATCTTCCCTCTCAAACTCCATTCAAGATTTCAGTATAGGTTTGTGGTCGAAACATTCCTCACGTGCTGATAGATGAAGGTCCGTCTGTTAGTATTTTTTCCTCTATTGCTTGGCAAACTTTGGGTTATCATCAGCTTGTGCCGGTTACCCAGACTCTGTTCACTTTTAGCAGAAGAACCAGTCACCCTTTAGGGATCCTTCCTCARCTTCCTGTAACTTTGGGAGGGAAAACTATCTTTATTGATGTTATGGTAGTCCAGGACCCCTTGGATTTCGATTTGCTCCTTGGGTGTGATTGTGTCTATGCCATGAAAGCTATTGTGTCCACTCTTTTTCATGTGATATCTTTCCCTCATGATGAAAGAATGGTGACTATTGATCAACTTTCATGCGTTAGTCCTGACTTGATTACCAACCCAATTATCTCCCTAAATGGGTCTTATAAGTAGTCAGTATCACCCCCGCCACAGGTCAATTATGTGGTGTTGTCTTGCATGCCTTCAGTTGCCGATGAAGATGACTTAGATCCAGTAGTTGACATGGTGATTTCTTTGGTAGGGATATTGAAGCCTGATATCCTTGCCCCTATCAAGACCCTCGACATGTGTTCCTTCCAAAGCGTTGTTCTTCCATCCATTGAAGATCTCTTGGAGGCTATGATCGAGTTTTGTCCCTTGACATGGTGTCCTTCTAGAGCATTATCCTCTTGGAATCCATGATCAAGAAGAAGTTACGATCATAGTTTTCTTCTCTATGGAAAGCTCATTAAAAAATTAAACAAAGGTCTTGAGCACAATTTTCCTTTTTGTAGCAAGATCGTTAAAAAATGAAACAAAAATCTAGGGACTAAACCCAAAGCCTTGAGCATAGTTCTTTTCCTCTGTCAAGCTCGTTAAAAAATAAAACAGTCACCTCTCCTACCAAGTCGAGTCTTTCGCTAGATCTCATAGATATCAAGTAGAGTCTTTATCTAGATCTCATAGATGTCAAGTTGAGTCTTTCGTTAGGTCTCATATTCGAACCTTCATTTCATCCACCTTTATCCTTTTTCTCCATCTAGTATAGAAATTGGTGACAACCTCAAAGTTAGTGAATGAATTGAAGCTTGGGGGGGGCATGTCTCCAGCCTTTGATTATTATTCTAGAGTTATGCCACTATATTTCCAAGCTGGGGGTAGAGTACCAACCATCCATGGGTATCCCAACCTTTGGAATTTAAGTTGTGAATTTACAATAATACATTTAATTTTGTTTCAAGCTTGTGTAAAAATCAAACCGATACCGATCTTAGTATTTGTTCTTTCTCATGCTCGAAAATACATGAGAATGTAACCCAATAGACTTTTATCTCTTTTTCGGGCTGGCATGGATACACAAAAAAGGAACCCCCTGGAGTCATCTTTAAGCTCTTTTCAGACTCTCTAAACATGAAAAGATTGTCGTGTGATCTTGCTTCCTTTCCCACTCGTTAAAAGGTTTGAAAGGGCATCTTTCGAGTGATAATTTATCTCTTTTTCGACCTTGCAAGACTAACATTATGAAAAAGGACAACATTGGAGTCATCTTTGAGTTCTTTTCAGACTCTCTAAACATGAAAAATCACCGATTTTACCTTCTTTGGACTTGTTAAACAATCATACATTGAAGGGTTGATATGGGACCGGACCCTTACTTCTTCCAGTTTGTTAAATAAAGGAAGAGGGACTTACTGAAGGTGAGTTATATCAAGCATGTGTTACCCTCCTTGAGCTCATTAAATTAAAAATAGGTACTCATCTATCTAGATGTGGGAAAAAATTGAAAGAAGCAAGTGTTGGCCCTTGGTTATGGAAGTAAGTGAAGATCGAGGAAGAAAAGGCAGAATGTGAACTGCGCGGAAGACACAGTGACTGTTACTGGATCGAAGTGAGCAAAAGAGAATAAAATATGGAGTGAAGTAAAAGGAATCAATTCGTTGGATGAGGAGATTGAGGATGATAGATCAGTAAGGAAGAAGGATCGTGGACAACTCAACAAGCAGAGAAAGCCACCGTTGGATGCTTTGGAGCATCGCGTGAGAGGGAAGGAGAGACATTCTAGCAAAGCCCTGAAAATGCAGGCCAAGTTGACCTAAGGTTTTAGACACCTAGGGTTTTTGTATCTAGGGTTTTGACACCTAGGTTTTGGCCTAAGGATGTTGGTGAGTGATTGTAATGTATAAATAAGAACCTACATGAGGGAAAGAGGGTCGATCTAGTTGTCATTGTTATTACTATTGTTGGTGTTGAGATTGTTATGGTGTGATTGAGAGAGTAACATTGGGTGAGAGAGAAGTGTTGAGTACGAGAGACTTATGTATTGTAAGATCTTCAGCTGGGTGTGAAGATCAACCCTATAGCTAGGTGTGCAGGGAGGGGAGAGATAGAGAGAAGAAGAAAGAATATATTCTAGCTAAGAGCCCAGAAAATATCTATATGCTTCATCTTAATACATTATAAAGCATAGTTATGTGGACATATCCCTAGATAGAGGGTGAACCACACATATCTTGTCTTGTATGTGTGATTGATGCTATGTTCTTTTGCCTTGATTTACTGTTATTGCATTGTTGTGGTAGATCTAATAGATGTGTGGAATAGATCTAAGCTGATAAGTGATATATGCATGTTGTATTGTTCTAATGTTGGTTCCACTTGATCGTTTCCTTGGTTGTAGACATCTCTGTCCTACAACCCCCCCATAGCTACTTTGGGTGAGACTGCATCTACTTCGTAGGTGTAGACGAAAGGGCCAGTAGTTAGGTCTTGTTGGTGCGCTCTTGGAGTTGAACCTTGGTTCTGCCCCTGTGCCAACAAATGGTTCCATTTCTGTGACAAGAATATTCTTGAGGGAATGCCAAGGTGGTTTTCATCAAAGACAGAGATTCAGAAGTGGATAGAAGATCAAAAAAAGGACTTCGCTGAAGAGCAGAATAAGAACCCTAATATTAGTACAGAGGATTGGTTGGAGAGATATATATTTACTGATATACATGAAATTTTCTTCGAAGGAATCCATCAGGAGCTATACGAGTGGTTAGCTAGGTTAGCAGATACCCAGTTTGAGATCATATCTATACCTCCTGTGGTTTGGACGTCGGCACTAATCAAGAAGGTCAAGAGAGTTGATAACGTTGTATGAAGAGTGGTAGATCATTGGTTTGATATAACCATTGGAGGGTACATCACCGAGTTTGTTGTTGAAAGAGTAGAGTCATATAGCCAAGCCGAGAGATATTTCTTCAAGGGACCCAGAGGAAAATTTTCACATTTTATGAAGTTGAGAATCAAGATGCTATTGCATGAGAAGAATATCTTGAAGATATAGTAGATTGGTTGGATCTAGAAAAGCTAATGTTTAAAAATTCGGACAGCGATAACGACACAGGACCTGGACATACACGCAGTGGAAGAGTGTTCATAGAAGTTCATATTGTGAACTTATTCAAGTAGAACTACGGGGACAAAGTTTTCTATAGTGGAGAAGAGGAAGATCTGACAGACGAAGAGAATTTAGAATCTGCTAGGGAAGAGGAAAGAAAAGCTAAAGAACCTCGTTGAGACAAGCCAAAAACTTCAGGAACTGCACATACTAATGAAGTAAGAGCTATTATCCCTCCTATTGTTTCAACAACCCTAAGCAATCAGAATAGTCAAATTCACCAGAGTCCTCAGAGTACTATTACTAGCAGTTCAACATATACTCAGACAGGAAACCTAGGAAACCTAGGAAGATCTATGGCAGATGAGATGAGACTCCCTATCTTTAGGGGAGATGGGTCTAAAGACCCTGATCAACACTGGTTCCTATGTGAATCTGTATTGAATATTAAGAATGCCATCAATGAAGCTATTAAAAAACTCAGTTTAGTACTACCCTAAGAGATCATGCACTGAGATGGTACATGAAGCTTGTCTAAGGAATTGCACAGCCTAAGCCATTGAATCAGATCAAGACTGTGTTGATTGCAAAATTCAAGAAACCCAAATCAGAGTCACAATGTATCACAAAGATGAAAGAGATCAAGAAGAAGGTAGTTGAACTTGTTTGGGAATTCAATAAAAAATTCAAGACCTTAACAAGCTGACTGAATTTTCAGATCCCAAGTGAGAAAAACAATGAGTGGTTCATTGCTTCCCTTTTACCACACATCAGACTTCCCTTGATGAAAAATAAGATTTCTTCGAAGGATGGGGCACTGGAGATCTCCATGAAGCTAGAATCAGCCCCTATGGGAGCATCCATCTCAGGTATGAGTGAAATATTGAGTCAGCTAACTAGTTTGTCTCTGCAGTTCGAAGATATGAAAAAAGACAAGGGAAAAGATAAAATAGAAGACATCTACTGTGTTAGATGTAGATCATAAGACCATGAAAAGGAGCACTATCCCCTATTTCATGAATACTTGGCCTCTGGATATCCGAGCCCTTTGAAGCAAGTCACCTTACCTTTGTGCGAGGTATGTCGAAATAGACATCGCTTCCGATAGTGGGTTCACATCATTGACCTCTGATCGAATGATTCCACAAATGTCCAACTTTAGCTCATTTATTAACATTCACTGGAATGTACTAAGGTACCTTGGGAATTATTGACATCAATGGTGATTTCCCTCATGCTTGTTAACGAATTACCTCATTGACCAGTAATCAAACGGTTTATACCATGTTTGACATTAGGACATCTATTCACATGGTCAGATTCGTACCACATACAGATCTATAAGAAGACCTTGGGTTGAGTGATCACTCTGATATGCACTTTGCCTAGGTTGCGATGGATATTCTCTTGAACATTGACACATATATTGTCACATAGATCCACTTTGTATTGGTCTGTGGCTATGTCTTGTCATCTCATAGATCCACAGTGTATTTTTCGTGGCTACAATCAGTTCATGTCGGCGGCCATACCTTAATATAATTCTGGATCTGTAGTGTATTTTATGGCGGCTATACCTTGGAAGTTTTATCACTCAATCATAGGTATGCCTGCCTTGGGTTTGAAACATCTCATAATATTTATTTGATGGTTGTGTGCAACTTCCACTAGGTTCTATCAGTCTGTACCCTTGCTCGAAAAAATTCTACAAAGTACTTCAATCATTAGTTTCCATCTTCTAACTTCGCACTTTGGGGGGCAATTTGTTACACATCAAAATTACTCATTTCAGTGGTGACCTATTGTCATCATTATAAATGTCACAAATGTCGCAAGTTTCGCAAGTGTTGTAAGTGTCACAGACATCATACAGTCATCTTTCCTATGTTGTGTCTTGAAAGAAATCACAAGAGCACTTGAAAGACACCCTTGGAGATTGGTTAAAGAAGGAGAAATCATCCGATGAAGAGTACAAAGATTTTTCCATGGAAAAACCCACTCAAAAGTCAGTTTTGAAGGGAAGTGCTCCCCTACCCACTATCAGGGAGCGCTATGGCTCCCTGACCTCCTTGGGGGGAGCATTGCAACTCTTTGTGCACCCTTTTGAGGGAGCATTGGCCCGTTTAAGGGAATCTTTGACTGTTGAGGAAAATCAGGGAGAAATCCCCCTCATCTCTGGAGTTAGTTAGATTCGAATATGAGGTCAAGGGTAGATCTTAAGGAGGATCCACAACTAATGGAGAAATATTCTCAACCTATCCCAAGGATATCTAAGGTGGTTAGGCCTCTCCAAGCCTATATAAGGAGGCCTCTTCATGGTAAAAGGAGAGACATGCAAGGCATCAAACTTATGATCTCATAAGGGATATTTATTAGTGAAATATTTACACATTCTGATCATGGAACTTTTGAGCAAGGGTCTGGACAAAGAGATATTGGTGAAGCTGCTACCTATGCATATACAGCTGTAAACACTTTTCTTTGTTTTCATTAATATATATATGTGCTTGGCCTATTTCCTTCAAGTCTGTGTATGTTTCATGAACTCATTCTTTTAATAGATCTATTTCAAAGCTAATCATGGTAGAATAGGAAGAATTTTTTGTGGTTGCTGCTCATTAGATTGTAGGACCTTTTAAAGATATTGGAGATCAAGATAGCCCTAGATCGAGCAAGGACAAGGATTTTTAAAGGTATTTATGTTCCTTTCTTCTTATTCCTTGACTAGTTTAGCCTCATTAGAAGGAATTCCAGTGTTCAACATTTGCACCTTTCTATCTTGGTTATAGGGGTCTAGTATCCAAGAGGAAATCCACTTGTCCGCAGGGGGATTCTCATGTAACAAGAAAATCCTTGTTGGACAACTGAGAGGGGGGGGGGGTGAATCAATTGTTACCATTCTTAAACAATTATGCTTATTTTAAAATCTTTACAGATCACTCAATGATAATCACAATAATGTAAGGAGGTAAGAAATAGAACATTCAACATAAATCACACACATGAAATATATAGAGGCATATATTTCCCGAGGAAACCTATAAAGGCTAAAAACCTCTTCTTCTTAATATGATAAGTAATCTTTATTTTCTGTACATTACCATTCTTATGATAACCAACTCATTGTGAGGATACCACCTCTATTTTTCAAGCTGTAACTTTCTGAGAGCACCAACTCTTTGGTTTCTCTAGCACCCACTAGAAGGAAGCACCAACTCCCTGGTTTCTCTAGCACCCACTAGAAGGAAGCACCAAATCCCTAAGTGTTCTAGCACCAACTGGATGGAAGCACCAACTTCCAGTCACATAGGCACCGACGTGTATAATGGAGAACAATAGTTCTCCCTTGCACCACCCTGCCACCCTGGTTTTTCTGGCTACAACCAGATGGAATCTATAACTCTCTGTGTTCAAGCACCCACTTGAAACTCTGAGGCAACCAATCCTCCCTAGCACCTCCCTACCACCCTAAAATATAAATATTTTCTTTCTACAACTTTATCACAGTGATACAACATTTATTTATGGCTTACCAGTCTCATCACTATTTTGCTACACTGCTCTTCTCTGCCTGCATCAGTGTCTCCCTTCTCATGTCTATTGTGCTTTCTATTCTTCTCTCAGATATGCATTTTTGTTCCTTTATTATTCTCCACTTTAGCTCCTACAGACCGCATGCTTCTACCCACATGAATCACACTCAACATCCCCAATCATCTATTCTCTTTTCTGCATTTTTATACTCTCTGTGCACCTTCTCCATCCTTCATGCACAATACCTCTACATGCTCTTCACTATGTCATTTTTCTTCCCTACTGGTTTTTCACTGCAGCTCTTCCTTACTTCTCCATAGCTCAAAAAAAAATCAATTTACTTCTTTGTTTTGCATTCATTTCTCACATCGATTCATCTCTTGATCATCATGGAAACTCTTCATCTTCTCTGGCGTTACCGAATCTCTTCATCATCAGTGGATATTATCTTGAGATTACTTGGATTCTCTGGCAGTTGTGACTCTTCGTTCTCTCTGGCAGTTACAGTCAGCTAGTTTTGGTTCTTTTGGCTCTTAATCCCATTCCTTCTCATGACCAGGGGCCAATCACTTTGGGACTTCATGTTTCAGGTCATCTGTCATGAGTCACACTGACTCTCCCAACTCCCGATATCCCAAACTCCAAAGTGGAGCTTAGTGACGTGCTAGCTCTTCCCTAGATATGAACTTGGGTGATGAGTTCATGTGACCATGTGCAATCCTTGGTCTCGACAATCAGATGACACATGTCCCTCCAAACCAATGGAAGAGATCGATTTTGTGATATAGGCTCCGAGAATTTCAATTCTCAAGTTATCAGTTGCTCCCAGAGAATTTCACCTAGAGTCCATGATCCAACGTCACATGTCCCTCTCGGATCAACGATCCTCATTCACTTTGGGATTTTTTCACTTCAGAAATATCAAACCTTTCTCCTTCTCATTTTCCCAGAGATGACAATCTACTGACACGTGTCCTCTTTAATCCAATGACTATCCTCCACTCCAAGATTTTGGCCTTCAGGACTTCGGATCTTTGGGAAAGTATTGGTGGTAAAACTCCTGAAGAAAAACTCTCAGAGTGACATCACTCTTACGTCACTCGATGACATGTCATGAGCAAAGTAGCTGCCATGTGTCACTCAAATTTTTGATTTCCATGTACTTGAAATGCTGAATCAACTTGACAATTGTCATTGTCTGATTGCACCACGTGTTCTTGCTGACATGGATTCTCCACATATCCATACAGACATGGTCTGCCACATGTCCTTACTAATGTGATATATTGACATAGATATCCCTGATCTAATGGTCATTGTCTAATCTCCACATCTGATGATCCTTATTCATTTCGGATTTTCGGGCTCTGGGATTTTCAAATCTCAAAATTTTAGGAGCGTAACCTCCTCAAATATTTATATACGAAGTGAATGTTGTTCATTCTATCAGGATCTTAGATCGACAACTTGATATTTTTGCAATGAAGCTTTGCTAGCTTATCCTGTCCTTCCACTCGAAATTGATCCGATGACTGATAGAACTTCGCATTCTGGGAATTTCAAATCTCAAACTTTCTAGAGTGTAACTTCCTCGCATCTTTAGATCTAGAGTGAATGATGGTCATTTGATCATGAACTTGGATCGATGGCTCGATCTTTTTGCGATGTAGGTTTGCTAGCTTATCATGTCCTTCCACTCGAAATTGATCTGAAGGCTGATGGAACTTTTCATTCCAGAGATTTCAAATCTCAAAATTTCTAGAGTGTAACTTCCTCATGTCTTTAGATCCAGAGTTGTTTGTTTGATCATGAACTTAGATCGATGACTTGATCTTTCTGAGTGCCCCTCCTGTATGGACACTGATATGACAACCACTATCACTCCTCCTCCTAAGCTTATTCTTCCTCATAACTTGGAATAATTTATAAGTGTCAAAGGCCTCAACCTTTGATCCTTTTGCGAGTCCTGATGACTTGGACCTCATCTGTGCTTCTGGAAAATAATAACTCTTATGAGGTTTCTCATCTCTGCATATTGTTCTCTTCTCCTCCCGAGCTTATGAATTCCTATTTCTCCAGCAATGCACACTCTGATCTTGCCATCAATGAAAAACACACTCTACCTATAAACATGCCAACAATATCCCCCTTTGGCATTGATGGAAACCCTGAATGACTGCACTTTTCTACATGTATCTCCATCTATGGCATCCAGACCACTGCTTTTCTCCCCCTTTGACATCAATGTCAAAGAAAACATGTTCCCCCTGAGTTTTTGCAATACTTTTCGGAGGTATCATATATTCAACCAATACATACTCCCCCTGATAGGATGGACCTTCTTATTTTAGTTCTGTAATGTATTTGTATCTAACTAAAATATAGTGCACCCATGGCCTCTTTTTATAGCAAATCTTTGAGGCATTATTCAACTAGTCTTTGGTGTGAACATGGGGCTCTTTAGGGCACCTTTAGGTCTTTGACCAGCCCCCAACTCAGATTCATCTCGGATTTGGGTGTCAAATCGACTTGGGAGATGAACCAGAAGTGGGTGGAAGGATGACCAAAATCATAAATGTGCCGTTCTAAGGTGTGCACGGATTTTTTCATCCACCGTCGCACATCGAGTGCATATGCGTTTTTCCAGCGTTATTCGACTATCGCATGTGCATGGACTGCCTTTGTATCCTTAGTGCATGTTGATTTTTTCACCAGTTGTATAGTTTTGTGCCCTTTGGAAATGCATTTTCTGGGCCATGGATGAACTAATGGGTGTTTTGAAGATGTTGGATTCCTATAACCATTTGCAAATGAAATTCTAGTGATAACACAAATATTTATTCATTGGGTGTCTTGATTGCTTATGTCTAAATCTTAAGGAACAATTTACAACTTTGTGGCCAAAGTTAGAACAATGGAAACAATATCCTTAGAAACAATATTTGTACCGAGAAAATGGTTGTCTTCTTTGAGTGGGTCTATTTCTTCCATGCTAATGGTTTCCTTGAGCAAAGGGTGTATTATTTCTTTGTTCTACAGATTCAATTCTGGCACCTTCTTCTTTACTCCTCCTGGGCTGATGATTATCTTCCTTTGTTTCTACAGGTTTGTTGCTGTCCTCGGTTGTAGATTTGACAAACTTGATGGCTTCTTTGTTGCTTGGCTGAACACTACTTGATCCCTCTTGATAACCCAAACCAGTTTTCAACTTTGGATTCCTTTGTTGATTTAGAATGGTGGCTAATCCTTCTGAGAATTTGATACTTGAAAGATTCTGATGATATAAGGCTTGAAACGTCTCCAACTCTTTCCTAGTTCTTACTACCTCTTCTTCTAGAGCTTCACATATTGCCTTCTTTTATGATAATTGTTGTCTCAGAATGTCTTCGATCTTATTTGTCTCTTCTAATTCCACTTTTAGCAGGTCGAAGTCTTCATCAGGTTGTTTATTTCCTTTCTTGAACTGTATCATCAATTGTTTTTGTTTTCTCTTCTTAAGTATGATTCTGTCAATCTCTTCTAAAGCACTGATCAACTCTCCTTCCAAGTCAACCAAATCTTCTTGAATATCGACATTACTTCCTGTGCGTTCATTATCATCATCCTCTTTGGCTATAATAACAAAGTTATTAACCTTATCTTCATAGGAAGAGTCATTATCTGTGTCTTTTGAGGAGTCATCATTGTTTACACATAAACTTTTCTTTTTACCAAATCTCTTGGATTTGTACTTCTTTTCTCCTTTAGAGTTCCGGTCCTTCTACTTGTGTGTACACTTAGATGAAAAGTGACCTACCTTTCTGTAGTTAAAACACTTGAAGGGAAACTTGCCTTGGTACTTGCCTGATCCTTTCTTTAGTCTTCTCACAAATTTTTCTTCAATTTCATCAGGCTTAGAATCCTCATTCTTTTCTTCTTTAAATGATGCTTCTCTAGTGGTTTATTTATCTTTACTAATCCTCATTTCATAAGTAGTTAGAGTTCCTAGAAGTTGATCAATAGACAAAGTCTTAATATCATTTAGTTATTCTGTTACATAAACTTTTGGATTTAATCTATTAGGTAGAGATATTAAGATCTTCTGAACTAGTAATATGTCTTCAATCTTCTCACCAAAACCTTTCATGGCATTCACAAGATCCTCAACTCTTAAGAAGAATTTATTAATTATCTCATCCTCATTCATATTTAGTTGTTCAAACTGTAATCTGTAGGTTTGAAGCTTGGCATCCTTTACCTTCTCATTACCTTCATAGCTGCTAATGAGTTTGCCCCACATTTATTTGGCAATTTCTAAGTGCATAACTTTTAGAAATTCTGCTTCTTCAAGCCCACTCAGAATAACATTCATAGCCTTAGTGTTGAAGATGAATTATAGCTTGTCATCCTTAGAATATAGTACAACTGGCTTTACATAACCAGTCTCTACACATCCCAGACATCTGCACCTAAAGCCATTATGTAGGTTCTCATCCTAACCTTCCAGAAGGCAAAGTTTATTTCATTGAAAAGAGGGGCCTTATTGATTGAAGTTACTTCATGGATTGACATGTTTAAGCTTATTGATCTACATTTAAATAAAAGGAACTGAATCTGATACCAATTGTTGGACAACTAAGGGGGGGGTGAATTAGTTGTTACCATGCTTAAACAATTATGCTTATTTTAAACTCTTTACAGAGCACTCAATGACAATCACAATAATGTAGGTATGTACACAATAGAACATTCAAAATAAATCACACACATGAAATATACATAGACAACTATTTCCTAAGGAAACCCATAAAGGGTAGAAACCTCTTCTTCTTGATATGATAAGTAATCATTATTTTATGTACCTCTGTTTTGCAAGCTGCAACTTGCTGAGAGCACCAACTCTTTGTTTTCTCTAGCACCCACTAGAAGGAAGCACCAACTCCTTGGTTTCTCTAGCACCCACTAGAAGGAAGCACCAACTCCCTAAGTGTTTCAGCACCAACTGGATGGAAGCACCAACTTCTAGTCACACAGGAACTAGCGTGTATAACAAAGAACAATAGTTCTCCCTTGCACCACCCTAGTTTTTCCGGCTGCAACTAGATGGAAGCTACAACTCCCTATGTTCAAGCACCCACTTGAATATATAAGGACACCAATCCTCCCTAGCACCTCCCTACCACCCTAAAATATAAATCTTTTCTTTCTACAACTTTATCACAGTGATAAAACATTTATTTATGGTTTACTAGTCTCATCACTTTTCTGTTACACTACTTTGATCTTCCTGCATCAGTGTCTCTCTCACCACGTCTGTTGCGCTTTTTGTTCTTCTCTCAGATATGCATGTATGTTCCTTTTTTCTTCTCCACTTCAGCTCCTTCACACCACATGCTTCTACCTGCATGAATCACACTCAACAACCCCAATCATCTATTCTTTGTTCTGTGTTTTTATACTCTCTGTGAACCTTCTGCATCCTTCATGCACAATACCTCTGCATGATCTTCATTGTGTCACTGTTCTTCCTTACTAGTTGTTTACTGTAGCTCTTCTTTACTTATCCATAGCTCAACAGTAGAATCACTTGACTTCTCTGTTCTGCATGCATTTCTCATGTTGAGTCATCTCTTGATCATCATGGAAACTCTTCGTCTTCTCTGGGATTATTGAATCTCTTCATAATTAGTGGACATTATCCTGAGATTCCTTGGATTCTCTGGCAGTCATGACTCTTTGTTCTCTCTAGAAGTTACAGTTAGCTGGTTTTGGTTCTTTTGGCTCCTAAACCCCTTCCTTCTCATGACCGCTGGTTGTGACCTGGGGCCAATCACTTCGATACTTCACATTTTGGGTCATCTGCCGTGAGTCACCTCGACTCTCCCAACTCTTGATCTCTCGAACTTTGAAGTGGAGCTTAGCGACATGCTAGCTCTTCCCTAGATATGAACTTGGGAAATGATTTTAGGTGACCACGTGAAATCCTTTGTCTCAATGATCAGATGACATGTGTCCCTCCAAACCAACAAAAGAGATCGATTTCATGATCCGGGCTTCGAGAGTTTCAATTCTCAAGTTCTTGTTTTCTCCCAGAGCATTTCACCCGGAGTCCATGATCCAATGCCACATGTACCTCTTGGATCAACGATCCTTGTTCACTTTGGGACTTCGACACTTCAGCAATATCAAACCTTTCTCCTTTGTGTTTTACCAGAGATGACAATCTACTGACACGTGTCGTATTTAATCCAACGGCTATCATCCACTCCAGGATTTCAGCCTTCAAGACTTCGGGTCTTTGGGCGAGTACTATTGGTAAAACTCTCGAAGAAAAAATATCAGAGTGACGTCAATCTTGTGTCACTCGATGATGTGTCATGAGCCGCGTAGCTACCACGTTTCAATTAGATTTGTGATTTCCACGTACCTAAAATTCCGAATCAACTTGACACTTTTCATTGTCTAATTGTGCCACATGTCCTTGCTGACGTAATCTTGCTGACGTGGATCCTCCTCCATGCTGAAGTGGTCCTCCACATGTCCTTACCAATGTGTTCTGCTGATGTAGATCTCCTTGATCTAACGGTCATCGTCTGATCTCCACATCTGACGGTCCTTATTCATTTTGGATTTCTGGGCTCCAGGATTTTCAAATATCAAACTTTCAAGAGCATAACCTCCTCGCATATTTATATCCGAAGTGAATATTGTTCATTCGATCAGTATCTTAGATCGACGGCTTGATCTTTCTGTGATGTATATTTGCTAGCTTATCCTCTCCTTCCACTTGAAATTGATCTGGTGACTGGCAAAACTTCACATTCCAAGAATTTCAAATCTCAAACTTTCCAGAGTGTAACTTCGTCGTGTCTTTAGATCCGAATTGAATGTTGGTCATTCGATCATGAACTTAGATCGATGGATCGATCTTTCTACGATGAAACTTTGCTAGATTATCCTTTCCTTCCACTAGAAATTAATTTGACAATTGACAGAACTTCACATTCCAGAGATTTCAAATCTCAAACTTTCCAGAGTGTAACTTCCTCGCATCTTTAGATCTAGAGTGAATGTTGTTCATCCGATCATGAACTTAGATAGATGACTCAATCTTTCTATGTGCTCCTCATGTCTATACACTGATTTGACGACCACTATTGCTCCTCCTCTTGAGCTTATGCTTCCTCTTGACTTGGAAGAATGTCTAAATCTCAAAGGCATTGACCTATGATCCTTCTATGAGTCCTGATGACTTAGACCTCCTTTGCGCTTCTGGAAACTACTAACTCTTTTGAGCTTTCTCGTCTCTACATACTGTTCGCTTCTCCTCCTGAGCTTACGCATTATTATTTCACCATCGATGCACACTCTGATATTTCCATCAATGAAAAATACACTCTACCTGTAAACATGCCAACAGTCCTGGATCTACCTCTTGATTTCATCATTCTCCAGAACAGAGCGTCGATAGATAGGTCCATTGGGTAGTGATACACTTAGGGTCAGATCGATGGGGTGTTTGACTTGACAGTGTAAAGGAACCCCTACGAGTGAGGTGAAGATGTCCTAGTACTCCTCCACGAACTTGTCCATTTGTTGTTATCATGCGGAGGAGCCCTTTCTGGAGGTCGTGGCCATTGTCTTCTTCTTTCCCTGAGGGTGGATCATCAGGAAAACAAATTTATCGGTTTTGGAAATGAGCTTACTGCATTGTTTTGTAGTAACTAAAGAGATAGCGTCAGGTGGTGGTACCTCTGGTATCCAGTACGACATATTTCCCAAGGTAATAATAACAACGCGAGGCTGGGACTCATACACAACATGTTGCTTCCACAATTATGGTTGGCCTAATAATACATCACAAACATCAAGATGAGCAATGCCACATAATACCTCATTGGTGAAGGGATTGATGCTATAGGGAAGGTGTAATATCCCTAAGGCTGAACCCAATTGTAAATGTAAATGAAAATGTACTTAAGTTGGTGAGCTGTATGACATCATTTTATATGCACATTTCATGGTATAGTGCATGTATGTACTGCGCAGTAAAAGGAGGAAGTGTGCACATTCTTGGATACCGTGCACAACAAATTGAGTGTGCACGATTGTGAGGCCAGCGAGCCTTTTTGTATATGCTATGTTTTATAGTCTGGTGAGCCAATTATTATAAGCTAGGATACTTATTGTAACTTTACCCCGGGCCATCCATAGGCCAGGGTACGCCACTCCATAGAAACCTCTCGTGCTCTGACACTAGTCGGTAACACTCCCAGCCTTTACAGGCCGGACCATGCTACTCTAGGGAAATTTTTTGTTCCCTTACTGTGGAACATATGGTAACATACCCAATAGTCAACCGAGCTATGCCACATACATTTACTCTTTAAACTGCATGCATCTAAAACATATACATACAACACTCTTGCGAAAGATTTACATATAAACATAAACAAAAAATTACTTTCTGTAACATATGACTTTTATACTGAAATAACAATAACTACAGATATGCAGCATCTACAGGAAATTACCCATAAACATACATGAAATTATAATAACATATATGATAAACCGTAACATAGGCATGTAAATAACAAAGCAACATATCATTTTATCATACAATTGGTACTTATCTTAGAAATAATGTCACCAACTGCGTACAGACCATCCATGAACCTCCCAACCATAGACTACATTGTTCATCACTCTCAACAATGAGTCATCCCCTAGATGGGACCGAACTCCACCCAGGAAAAAGGTTTCCTATCCAGGCTAAGGCTCATGGGCAATAGGAAAGACTTCACCTCAGGTGCTCACTGAACTAACAACCTACAACCTCTCATTCCCCACATGCCTATCCCACCCAAGGAAGTGTGCCCCTTCTCTTCTCAACAGTCCCTCAGCTACCCCACTTCCCTTCCAGGGCTTCAACAACAGGCCAGACTGGAAGTCTCAAAGTGTTGTAGCTGTAGTTTAGAACCTTTGGGAATCAATCCCCAGCAATTCTCTCGCTCAGAGAATTTCTCACGGGCCTAGAAACTTGCTTTTTCAATCCCGCTCCAAACTAACTAGGTACACCAACTGAAAAGGGATATGGGAACATGCTCCAGAATGATGAAATGGTTGTCTCAAGGATAACGAAATGCATTAGTGAACATGTTCATGGAATCATTGACTGGATAACTGAGTGTGGGAGAATCACTGTGAACTCTTCGTGTAAGTCCTTTTACGAATGATGGTCAGGTTGCCTGTAAGGTATCCCCACCAAAGTCCCCAAATGAGCTAAGTTCCCCCATGATATGAATGGATGTCCCCAACTTGACACTTGTCATATCGGAAGTTACTTTGGTCCACTTGTCCCCAACTTTAGAACTTAGGATAAAATAATTGTCCATACATTATGCTTTAGGAAATATTAATATAATATTCCCTTGACTTTTGGCCCTCCCTTTCCCTAAATGGTGAAGTTCAGTCCCCCATCTCTTTTATCATGGTCGGTGTATGTGCAATGATGTATTTTATATTAATCATGAGTCATGTACAAAGTAGGTGCATTTCCCTTTGACATCTAGGCATTATGGCCTAATACCAAAACATAAGCATCCCAACTTATAATAACTGGCTCACCAGCCTATAACACATATCATATACACGAGCCGCATTGTCCTCCATACTGCGTGCACCTTAGTTACTACGTGTGGTATCCTGGAATGTGCAAATTACATCATTTTACTACATAGTTCATGCGCGCACTGTGCCACATGACGTGCATTACCAAATGAGGTCAAAACAACTCACCATCTTAAGTACATTTATATTACATTTACAATTGGGTTTGACTGAGGGATATTACAATCCCCTCCCCTTATTTATGCACTGTCCTCAGTGCATTATATGCCCATATATAACAGAGTTTTCAAAAATCTTCAAAAATATGTGGGTATTCTATCCGCATTGCATCTTCATTCTCCCAAGTAGCATCCTTAGGACCGTACCAGGTCCATTGAACCTTAACAATCCCTATGGCTTGGTTCCATAGATGTTTGACTTTCCAGTCCAAAATGCACACTGGATGCACTGGAAAAGTGCCTTCTTGCTCCACCTTAATCACATTCCAATCAATAACATGATTAGCATAAAGTATATATTTCTTTAGAAATGATACATGGAAGACATTATGAACAGACATAGATGCAGACAATGCAATCATATAAGAAACTGGACCAATCCTCTCTAGGAATTCAAAAGGCCCATTATTATAACCCTAAATTTCACCACACATGCTTACCTGGCATCAGGCCAACTCATATCCCTTCCTTGCGAAAACAATGTTGAACAAACTCTTGAAAATCCTCTTGAATCAGGGCCCACACGCCCTAACCTATTACTGCACGCGTGTGCACGCTGGCAGGCCCACTACAGCCTGCATGTACCTAACAAAACACAAAAATAGGAAAGTTGTCGATGGGACAAAAAGCTATGGGTCAGTTAACTGAAACTCCCGGCCATGCATGGCCGAGAGTTCATCCAAAACCTTAGCTCCTTCTAGCCTATAAAAGAAGGGGTAGGGGTACCATTTGGAGGAGGAAAATTATAGCGAAGAAACTTTGCCCATTTTCCGAATCCATTGTCCCAACCCTTTAGCCTTTTCTCAAGCCAAACGAGAATTAACGCAAAGCAGTTGGAGGACAAAAGAAGAGGAGGAGCCCAGGATCAGGATCAAGGAGCGGTGGTCGGTCTCGACTTTGATTGTAAGTTGATTCATTTTGAAAATAATAAAAGAATACTTTTCCCATCCCAATGCA
>SNQJ01S0011401.1:90792-101051 GCA_010110895.2 Picea sitchensis
AGGAGCGGTGGCCGGTCTTGACTTTGATTGTAAGTTGATTCATTTTGAAAATAATAAAAGAATACTTTTCCCATCCCAATGCATGAGTTATCTATGATTTGTTTAATTTGTGCTTAATTCCTAACCCTCAAGTAGAAAAGTAGCATGCATGCGTAGTTGTTTGTCTTGATTGCAGGATATCTTTGGAAGGAGTAGCTCAAGTAAGAGGTCAAGAGTGCAATGGAGGATCTACGCCAAACATCAGTAACAAGGTTAGTGGTTCCTTTCCATGTATGTATCGTGAAAGAGGGGTCTAATTTTTGGGTGGTAGGTTAAAAATTCATTTCTTTACGGTCAAAATCTGCATGCCAGTCTGACCCTAGTTTGCTAGTCCGTAGGGTATTTTTCCCAACAACACCCATAAACTTTGGCTGCCAACTTGGCACAGCTTCCCAACTTCAAGGAACTCCTGTTAGCTTTCACTTTCAGGAAAACATGATCACCCATTTTGAATTCTCTGTGGGTTATGTTCTTATTGGCAGAACTTTTCTGTTTGTCTTGGGCAGCTTTTAAATTCTTCTTAATTTTTGTCATCTAGTCCTCCATTTCCCTGAGAAACTTTGGCCCAACTACTTTCCTATCAACTGGGTTATCCCAACTCATTGGAGTATTGCACTTTTTTCCGTAAAGTGATTCAAATGGGCTCATCTTCAATGATTCATGATACCCATTGTTGTATGTGAATTCTACCAAGTGTAGGTAGTCTTCCCATTTCAATGGTTTGTCCATCACATACATTCTCAGTATATCTTCTATCATCTTATTCACCCTTTATGTCTGTCCATCAGACTCAGGATGATAAGTGGTACTAAAGTTTAGATTCGTTATGAATCCTTTGAACAATCCTTTCCAGAAATTCAAGGTGAATTTTGGGTCTCTGTCGGATACAATTGTCTTAGGAATCTCGTGCAATCATGCCACTTCTTTCATGAAAATATTAGCAACCTTTGCTACCTTGTGTGTAGTTCACAGTGGAATAAAATGGGCAGCTTTTGTAAGCTTTTTCACCACCACCATGATCGAATCATGCAACTTTCCCATTCTAGGCAATCCCATAATAAAATCCATTGTCACCACTTCCCACTTCCATTCAGGAATGGTTAAAGGTTGCAGTAATCTTGTTGGGTGCCTATTCTCATCTTTCACTTTTTGTCATTCCATACATCTAGCGATGTACTCAACGATCTCTTTCTTCATACCTAGCCAAAAGTAATGGCTCTTGATTGCTTCCATGATTTTCTGATATCCAGGGTGCCCTGCATAAGGAACACTATGCATTTCATGCAAAATCATATGTTTCAAGTCCTGGACATTTGGAACAAAAATCCTGTTCTGGCACAACAGTATTCCATCTATTCCCAACTTATAATTATCCACCTTCTGAAGCATCTTACCCTGTTGTAGCATTGCTACCAATTCTTTGTACTGCAAATCTGCATTTGCAGCCTCCATAATTTTTCTTTTAATATCAGTTTGGTACATGCTAATGGTTGTAGCATGTAACTCATGCACCTTCCTACTGAGTGCATCATCCACTTTATTCTCTTTCCCCTTGATATGATTTATATCAAAGTCATATTCCCTTAGAAATTCTAACCATCTGCTTTGTCTAGCATTTAGATTTGGCTGATCAAATACATATTTCTGACCATTGTGGTTTTTTCTTAGCTCAAACCTCTTTCCCATGAGGTAGTGTCTCCATTTCCTCAAGGCATTCACTATGGCTACCAACTCCAAATCATGAGTGGCATAGTTTCTTTCATGATCCTTCGACTTCCTTGATTCACAACATGTGACAAACCCATTTTGATCGAGGACTCCACCAAGTCGTTCATTGCATGCATCAGTGCATATGATGAAATACTCTTCTGGGTCTACGATCCTTAATATTGGAGCACTTGTCAATAATTGTTTCAAGTGTTGAAAATTTTTCTCGCAATCCAGTGTCCACTAAAACTTCACTCCCTTTCTTTGCAAAGAAGTGATTGGGTGTGCAATATTTGAGAATACTTCAATAAATATTCTGTAGTAGCCTACAAGACTCATGAATGATCTCACCTCTGCCACATTATTCGGTGTGGACCATTCTCTAATGGCCTCTGTTGTCTTAGGATCCACTGTTATCCCATCCTTTGAAATGATATGCCCTAAATAATGAATCTATTTCTGATAGAATGAGCACTTGCTCAATTTTGCATAAAACTAATGCTCCCTTAATACTTGCAACACAATCCTCAAATGATGTTCATGCTCTTCCTATGACTTGGAATATATAAGAATGTCATCCAAAAAGACAATGACAAACTTGTCCAAATACTCTCGAAAAACACCATTCATTAAGCACATGAAAACAACTGGTGCATTTGACAACCCAAATGGTACCACTGTGAACTCATAATGACCATACCTTGTCCTGAAGGTGGTCTTTCTAATATCTTCTTCTTTAATTCTTACCTAATGGTATCCTGATCTGAGATCTATCTTCGAAAATATCTTTGCATCCTTCAATTGATCAAAGAGGTCATGAATCCTTGGTAGAGAATACTTGTTCTTAACAGTCACTTTATTCAATTGTCTAGAGTCAATGCATGACCTTAGTGTTCCATATTTCTTTCTCACAAACAATATTGGGGCACCCCAAGGTGACACGCTTGGGTGTATAGACCCCTTCTTCAGAAGTTCTTCAAGATGCATTTGCAACTCCTTTAATTCTGGTGTACTCATTCTATAAGGAGTCTTTTATACTGGCATTTCTCCAGGCATCAAATTTATAGAGAAATCAATGTCTCTCCTTGGGGGTAGTTCGGGTACCTCCTTGAATACATCTTCAAAATCTTCCAAGACTACATAATCTTACAAATTTGGCACCTTATCTCTAGGTGTCTCTACCAAATGAGTTGCAATTATTTGACATCCTTTTTTGTAACATTGCTTCAGCTGCAATACTAAAATTTCTCTAATGGTTACTACCCTGGGAATTCCTTGTACCTTCCTTAGTTTCCCTTCCTCATACAGGAAATTAAATGCTTTGTTGTGACAGTCGAAGAGAGTGTGATGTTGGTCCAACCAATCCATCCCAATTAGACAATCATAGGAACCTAAAGGCAAGATGTTTAAATCTTCCTTGGTGTTTAGTCTATTCATCTCTATGAGGCATGACTTAATCATCTCATTAACTTTTCTTCTGGCTCCTATAGCCAGTTGCACCAACCAGGATTTCCCATGCTTGCTTCTTGGTGATTGCAAACTTTCCACCATCTTAGGGTCTATATAACTATGACTAGCTCCTGAATCAATTAAAATAGCAAGAGTTTGGTTGTTGATAATACCTTCCACTTCAATCATGTGGGACTGATACTCTGCTTGCTTGTTGTCCAGGGTTACATAAATTCTTGGCACATATCTGCCCATGTCCTCCATTGTTTCATCTCATTCTACATTGTGAACATCCCTACCTTTTTCACCTATGTGAGGACAATCTCTGAACGTATGGTCCCCTTTACAACCCCAACATTGCATAGGTGGTTGTCTTGGCCCTTGACTCCTTGTGTCAATTGTTCTAGGTTCTTTAGGTGTTTTTTGTCCTTGTGGATTATTTCTGAAGAATGGTGGCTTAGCTCCCTTTTTCCTCTAATCCATCTTGAATTTCTTATTGTCTTCCCAATCCTTTTGGAAAGATGGCCTTACTTTCTGCTAATCATATAGGCATTTAACTCTCCTTATGGTCTCTTCTAATGTCTTGGGATGATCATACTGTATCTTGTCACTGATGAATGATGGCAATCCACTTAAATACCTTTGAATTTTGACTATCTCATCCTTGATGAAAGATACATACTTCAGTAGTTCCAGAAACTTTCTCTCATATTCATCTATGGTCATACTTCCAAGCTTGAGTTCAAAGAACCCTTTCATTTTCTTGTCATAGTATCTCTTAGTCAAGTACTTCTTCTCAAAATACTTCTTGAATTCCATCCAAGTAACACTTTTCTCTACAATGTGTTGTACCTACACAAGTTGATTCCACCACATGGAGGCTTTTCCTTTGAGTTGATAGATAGCGATTCTACCATCTGCATGAGAAGAATAATTATGCAATTGAAAATACTTCTTCATGCCTAGTAACCATGTTTCTGCATCTTCATCCTTCTTGTGCTCACCATCAAATTTAGGAGGTTTGATTTTGTTCATTTCTCCTCACAGCTCATCCACCCCAGATCTCTTATACCTTCTCACATGGGATAGACTCAAGTTGTTTCCTGCTCTCTTATTGGAATGTCTTTGGGAATGATGATGATGATGTCTACTAGAACTTTTTTATTTTCTTTTCTCCTCTGAAGGTTTGTGACTCCCAGATTCACTTGAGCCACTCTCCTTAACCAATTGCTTTTCTATTCTATTCAAACCCTCCAATAGCTTCATGTTGAAGTCATCTTGCTACTCTTTGGCTTTCATAAGCCTTTCATTATCAACATTATGGCTTTGGACATCCTTCTACAAATTCTTAATGGTCTCAGCCATATTCATATCTTCATTCCTTTCTTCTCCATGTCCATTGGAGTTCGTTCCTTCCATGCCCAAATGGACATCCACCCTTCTCCTCTCATCTTGCTGATTGTAATTCCCATGTGCTTCTTCCATTCCTATGGACTTTTCACTGGTCTGATCTGATCGAGTTTTTGTTAATTCTGCAAAACATTCAGCCATCAAAACTTATCAGGCTAACAATTCATCAATTCATGAGAATATGTACCATTTTGATTCAATATACACATCAGAATTATCACTCCCGGTTTCCTGGTGTTATCACCATGACAATTCTAGATAATACCTAAGTCTCAAAAACACAGACGTGCAGTGGCTTTTGAGATACACTTCTGCAAGAAGGTGGCTTGTTGAAACCACTTTCGCCAAGACGTGGTATCATGTGTCTCAATATGTCAAATCTACCACTCGTGGAGCGAGCGACGGCTTAGTCAGATCACCCTGCTACACTCGTTTGGTACTTCGCAGCCATGTGACGTCAAGTGAACGCCGCCATGTAACGAACTCAAAAGCTAATCATTTGAAATGGATTGGCCGAGCATGGAAACCCAACGCTCTTGTACATAATCCATTTGCGCTTCATAAATAGAATTCTATAATTACCACTCCCCACGTATGAAGATATTTGTGTATCCATAACCAAAGTAATCTCCAAACTGCTCGACTTTCTGCTCTCTGTAAAAACACCTTTCGGTATCCACAACCTGAGATACATGGACAAGGCTAAATCGAGTGAGACTGGTTATTCGAGCAACATGCTAGGCTTTCCTGCGAATCAGGAGGAAAGGGTCCTTGTGGACATCCTAGAAACTAAGTTTCACACAGAGTCGACTATAGACTCACGGTTGGAAGTCAGGATGAATCCCACTATGAAGGATTTAGTCATCAACAGGCTAGGCGCTAAGAAGAAAATGAGCAAGTGGCATAAGAAGGAGGAATCTACGACTGAATCAGCCGAAAGTGTTGGAGAGAATCAACCGGTCTGGTTATATTCTTCCTGAAAGGAAGAGATCGCTAAGTTGAAGTAAGTCTTCAATCAAAATAAGCATGTCTCAGTGAATTTTGAACAGCTGGTAGCAGAGGTAAAGAGTACCAACGATGATAGGCCTATTCTTTAAATGACCTTTTTCACAATAGGCTAACTGTTGTCATCCCCCTTTTGTAATTTTGTGATTATTACGACTATATAAATACAGAAACAGATTTTAGATTGTTTTATTACAATTTCTATCTGGTGATGTTATGAATCTTGTTTTCTTTTATAATAAGTTTTTCTTGTAATCTTATATTTTATTTTCATCTGTATAAATCAGAGGAAATAAAAAATTGGAATTCTTTTTAATTAATGCTTCAATGTGGTTGTGTGTTTCTTTTTCTTTTATTATTATGCAATTTAAAATCAAACTCATCGCTTTCCAAGCGACTTCGCGTGCAATAAAATTTGACTTGGTCATTTATATTTATCGTGCCCAGCGATATCACAAGGTAAAACATTTTTCCGCACACCTAAATCTATTGTGCATTTCTTCTTCTTCACACCGATAACTTATGCACACTACTCTTTCATTGTGCATCAATATCCACTGCGCACAGTTTTGGTACCGTGCACCGATATTCCACATGCATTTCATCCTATGCATGCACCATGTCAAGTTTAACATATTCAATAGCACCCAATTAGCTGCGCACACTACTGAATACACTGTCCTGAAACAACTTATACTCATACTTATGCACATACCAACAAAACTCCTCTGCGTTAAGCAATACTTGCGCACCCCATGTGCACATTACTTTGTGTATGCTCATCGTGCAAGGATAAATTCAACGCATGCATATGCACACAATGATCTTCTGCGTGGTGCCACAATTTAGTGTGCCCACTGGCACGCCAATGTTTTTCTGTGCAGTGCCAAAATTTACCGTGCACGCCAACACACCAACCTTTTTCATGGATACTCCGTGACTCCAATTTTTGGTCACCTCGAAGTTACTCTTCTTTGAATATTCGCTTCAACTGAACCCCTCTGGCCCATCCAAGCTCAGTGTTGAACTGAAGCTCTGATACCAATCTATAACGTTCCCCCGAGCCACCCACAGGCCAGGGTATGCCACTCCAGAGAAACCTCTTGTGCTCTGACACCAGTCGGTAACACTCCCAGCCTTTAAAGGCCAGACCATGCTACTCTAGGGAACTTTTCCATTCCCTTACTGTGAAAGATACAGTAACATACCCAGTAGTCAAATGAGCTATGCCACATAAATTTACTCTTTAAATTGCATGCATATAAAACATATACATACAACACTCTTATGGAAGATTTACATATAAACATAAACAAACAATTACTTTTTGCAACATATGACTTTTATACTGAAATAACAATAACTACAGATATGCAACATCTACAGGGAATTACCCATAAACATATAGGCAATTATAATCACATATATGATAAACCGTAACATAGGCATGAAAATAACAAAGCAACATATCATTTTATCATACAATTGGTACTTATCTTAGAAATAATGTCACCAACTACGGAAAAACGGTCCACGAACCTCCCAGCCATAGACTACACTGTTCATCACTCTCAACAGTGAGTCACCCCTAAGCTGGGACTGAACTCCACCCAGAAAAAAGGGTTCCTATCCAGGCCAAGGCTCATGGACAATGGGAAAGACTTTGTCTCAGGTGCTCACTCAATTAACAACCTACAACCTCTCATTCCCCACATGCCTGTCCCACCCAAGGAAGTGTGTCCTTTCTTTGCTCAACAGTCCCTCAGCTACCCCACTTCCCTTTTAGGGCTTCAACAATAGGCCGGATCGGAAGTCTCAGAGTGTTGTAGCTGTAGTTTATCACCTTTGGGAATCAATCCCCAGCAATTCTCTCACTCAGATAATTTCTCACGGGCCTAACAACCCACTTATTCAATCCTGCTCCAAGCTAACCAGGTACACCAACCAAAAAGGGCTATAGGAACAAGCTCCAAAATGATTAAATAGATGTCTCAAGGATAACGGAATGCATGGGTGAAAATGGTCATGGAATCATTGACTGGATAACTGAGTGTGGAAGAATCATTGTGAACTCTTCGTGGAATTCCTTGTGTGAATGATGGTCGGGTTGTCAGTAAGGTATCCCCTCCAAAGTCCCCAACTGAGATAAGTTCCCCCACGATATGAATGCATGCCCCCAACTTGACACTTTTCATATCGGAAGCTACTTTGGTCCACTTGTCCCCAACTTTAGAACTTAGGATAAAATAATTATCCATACGTTATGCTTTAGGAAATATTAATATAATATTCCCTTGACTTTTGGCCCTCCATTTCCCTAACTGGTGAAGTTCAGTCCCCCCATCTCTTTTATCATGGTCGTTCTATATGAAACGATGTATTTTATATTAATCATGAGTCATGTACAAAGTAGGGGCATTTCCCTTTGACATCTAGGAGTTCCGGCCTAATACCAAAAAATTAGCATCCAAACTTATAATAACTGGCTCACCATCCTATAACACATATCATATACATGAAGCTCGTTGTCCTCCATACTGTGCGCACCTTAGTTACTGTGCGTGATATTCTGGAATGTGCAAATTACCTCATTTTACTGCACAGTTCATGCACGCACTGTGCCACATGACATGCATTACCAAATGAGGCCAAAAAAACTCACCAGCTTAAGTACATTTATATTACATTTACAATTGGGTTCGGTCGAGGGATATTACACTTATGTATTGATTAGGCCGGAGATCCTAGATGTTAAAGGCCAATGCACATGTTTTTGTACATGTCTCATAATTAATATAAATACATCGTTGCATGCAGACCGACCACAATAAAAGAGATGGGGGACTAAAGTCCATTGGTTAGGGAAAGGGAGGGGATAAGTTAAGGAAAGGGGTAAGCTAAGGAGCTTAAACCAAAAATGAATATTATATTAATATTTCTTAAATCATAAAGTATGGATAATTATTTTATCCTAAGTTCTAAAGTTGGGTACAAGTGGGTCAAAGTAGCTCCCAACATGACAAGTGTCAAGTTGGGGACAAGCATACATACTATTTGGATTTAGTTCATTTCCTATCATCTTTTCCATCAGGCTTCCCATCATTCCATCCATCATTCATTCATCTAGTCAATCATCCATGAGTATTCACGCCCATTGAGCTATCCTTTGTATCTTCATGGTTGTACTTGAACCGTATCTGTAGCCCTTTTGTGTTGGTGTGTCTAGTTATCTTGGGATATGGACTAAAGAAACGGGTTGTCAAGCCCGTGATAAATTCTCTGGGTGAGAGAATTGTTGGGGATTGATTTCCTGAAGGTGTTGAGCAAAGAAGGGGCACACTTCCTGGGTGGGATAGGCATGTGGGGAATGAGGGATTGTGGGTTGTTAGTTTGAGTTGGCACCTGGGACGAAATCATTTCTGTTGTCCATGAGCCTTTAGTATGGTTAGGAATCTCTTTACCCAGGTGGAGTTTAGTCCCAGCTCGGGAGTGACTCACTTTTGAGAGTGATGAACAGTGTGGTCTAAGGCTGGGAGGTCTGGACGCAGTTGGTGACATTCTTACCAGGATAAGTGCCAATCTGGGTGATAAATTTACATGTTGCATTGTTATTTACGTTCTTATATTTATGGGTTTATCTATGTGTCTTTCTAATTGTCTGTAAATTTATGGGTATTTCATGTATATGTTTCACATATATGTTTACTATCATTTTAGTATGAATCTATGCATTTACATAAAGTATTTGTCTGTCTACGTTTTTATATATATATATGCTTCCGCAAGAGTTCTGTGTGAATATATATTTTAATTGCATGCAATACTTCAAAGAAAAATTTATGTCACATAGCTCAGTTAGATGTTGGGTATGTTACAGTATGTTCCACAGAGAGAAGGTAAGAGTTATCTAGCGTAGCGTGGCCCGACGTCGATGGCTGGGGACATTACAAATTTGTTTCAGAGCTTTAGTTTCAACACTGAGCCTGGATGGGCCGAGAAAGTTCAGTTGAAGCAAAATTACAATAGAGAAATTATTTCGAAGTGGCCAAATTTTGAGTTGCAGAGCATCCATGGTAATATTTGGAAGCAACAACACAGAATTGGGAAAAGCCCCAATTTTTGTTGTTAAATTCATGAGAAAATGGAGAAATTCGGCCAAGTAATGAGATATTCTCGATTTAATATCTATTCTGGCAAATTCGGACCCGAAATTGGTTGGATTTGAAGTCACAGTGAAGCCATGACAGTTGAAGTGAGTTTTATAATTAAAATTCTCAATTCGTGAATTGATTTTTGGGAAATTTGTTTTAGAAATGTCAACCCACAATGATTTGTTGTTGCAGAGGCTGAATTGGTGTTGTTAGGTCGAAATTGAACGAATTTCGTGGTTGCAGAATGTCTATGGTAAATTGGGGAAAAAGTTAGGAAAAATCCTCAATTTCTGCAGCGGAATTCACGAGTATTTGATGCGCATAAAGGTGAATGTGCACAGGTGGGAGCACTAAAAATGCATGATGCGTAGTGAAAAGATTGTGATAGGTAAAATTTGGCATTGTGCGACAATATATTGGCATGTTGGTGTGTGCGCTAAATTTTGGCACCGCGTGGAAAAATGTTAGTGTGTGGGTGTGCGTGCTAAGTTTTGATAC
>SNQJ01S0011401.1:138607-149317 GCA_010110895.2 Picea sitchensis
TGGACTGGCCAAGAACTATGGCAAACTCATAAATGTGAATATGTGATGTAAATGGACCTTGAGGAAAAGGTCAATGAATGTGAATAACATTATGAATTTTATTGCAGGACTGCTGAGAGGGGATGTGTAGAAAAAGAGACCATGATGGCAGTGGAAGGCACATGGAAAGGTGGCATTAACTTCCACTGAGAATTAATACCGTATTTGGACTCCACTGGCCCGAAGAACCAAAATTGGCTTGCTGGCCCCGAATTAAATGTCTCGTAGACTAGTAGGTAGATGGCTTAATGAGGGATGGGAGGTGAACCGCCCATCCGTAGAGCCATCAGTCCTGACCAGCGTGAGGGTAATCGCGCCACACACAACCTCGCAAGAGGATAAGGCGTAGGGTAGAAGCGATTGGGGGGCAGACACGAGGGGAGAACTCTGGCAATATGCAGAGTGAGTGATAGCAGAGAGGAAGGATTGCAACCTTCGCTCCTGGTCACTGGAAAACAGAGATGCAATCTCACAACATCGTGGTCTCAGCTCAGGGGTGGTTAGTGGTGAATCCACTGGGAGTTTCTAAGCCTACGGTTGGGTGGAAACGAGCACCCCTCTCAGCAGTTGCTTGACCCCTGGTGTTATTTCTGATAAGTGTTTTGCCTCTGGCATCTTGAAATATATATATATGTTTATTCTGATGATTATGCCCATAAGCTGTGAAACTGTGAATGATTTTATTGTAAGAATGTCTATAGGATGTTTTGATCAATACTAGTAGATGGATGTTTATAATGGAAAGACTATGTCTGGCTTATGTTTTCATAAATCACTATTTATATGCTTACCGACCTAACTTAGACCACGTGTATGATTTGTGGGAGAAAGGTACTCTTATATACCTCTGGTAGTACCCTGAGTGAATCTCCCCATAGAGATACCTTCCTTGAAAATCCCATCAAGAACCGGGAAAAAGAATGTGAAGGCGCAAGGCCTTAGTAACCCTGCATGAGGAGGAATGACCCTCTTGAAAAACCAAATATGGCAGCATAAGGATGAAGTATCGAATCGACGGATGAGATCCTGTCGGGAGATTGGTGGTCACTCATAACCGTCAGATCGGAAGAAGAAGATAGAGTGTTAAGTGCCTTAACCTTGATAGGAGGTGATCGACGGACAAGATCCCATCAAGAAATCTACGGTCACACACAACTGTTAGATTGGTAGAAGAAAGTAGGGTGTTAAACGCCTCACCACTTGGTTTCTCGGTGTCTTCGTGGGTAGTGAAGAGATCGGTACCGTAGATTCCCAAGGTCCATGAGAGTATCCAGACCGTGGATCTTTCCATGATTAGGAAGTCGTGGGAAAGCCCACAATTTAGGAATTTGTCTGAGTCGTTATATCTCGGCTGAAAAACCCGACAGTCGTTGGATCTGTCAGCAGTTACCCGAGGGTTAAGACCCCAGTGTATAGGGGCAAAAAATCCCGAGATGGATCTGGGCCGCCTGATTGACAAAGGCCATGTGTCGTAAGATCTCCCATTTTGGGAAATCGAAAATCACGGAATCAGGATTCCTTTTGAAAAGAGATCAGGATTTTCCATGGTGAAAACCTCGATATAGATTTGAGCTGTCCGATTGACGGAGGCCATGCGTCGTGAGATCTCCCATTTTGGGAAATTGGGAATCGCGAGATCGGGAGTCCTGGTGACAAGGGATCAGGAATTTCCTGTGTGGAAACCCCAGAGCAATTGTGGACCGTCCGATTTAAGGAGGGGACGTGTCGAGAGATTACCCATTTCAGGAAATTGGGAATCAGGGATCCGGGAGTCCTGTTGACAATAGGTTGGGCTTTCGCCTTGATAAATCCTGACGGAAGAGAGGCTGTGGTCATATGGGAAGAGGTCATATTGACCAATGCTTAACCCAAGGGGCTAATCACTGATTGAGGCTCGTTCAACACTTTGGCATTTCGGCATTCAGGATACCGAAGGGCATGTTCCCCTGTGCTCTCAATCCCCGAAGTCCAGACTTATAAACCTCAAGATGTTAGCATGCGGTTAGGCTCTGATGAATGGTCAGGATCCTCTCGGAGGATCCTGGGACTGGGATGACCGTCAGATGTGAGGAAGAGATGCCAGTTTTACACTGGGGTGTGAATGCGCATTAGGGTAAGTAGCGAACAGATCTTGATGGCCAGATTCCACCTGCCCAGATCTATGACTGAGGATTCATTCCGGAGCCCCCTTTCCATTCTACCTTTAATGGGGGGGGGTCCGGAATTTGACACGTAACTCTTGAACGGTCGATATTAACTCATCATGATCAATGATGCTCAGGTGGATTTTAGAGCCCCCTTGCCATTCTTCCTTTAATGGTGGGGGGAGGGGTCTGGAATAGTGTGGCATGTGAAGTGCCCCCCCCCCCTCCTGTCCTGTCGACTACCATGTCGCACTTCCCCCTCTGCCACCTATACTCCACTTAACTGTGCGACAGGGACTATTCTCATTGGCTGTTCACTAGCCCTATTGGGATTCGTCCCTATTGGCCAGTCGCTAGCCCTGTCGGGGTTCAGCGGTTGCAAAGCCGAACGGTTTGACATTACCGTAGCACTGAGACGTGAAATACAAAACACACTATGTTTATTTGAACTGTGATCGTGACCCGCGATTACATGGGAACGAAGAGAGAGAGAATGAGCCAGCTTATGCTGGGCCTCCATAGGTAATTCGAGGGTTCTAATTTGGTAGAAGACCGGAAAAATTTGATTGAGGTAGTGGGTATGTGACATTAGATCCCTCTTACACCAAGTCATTAGCCCTTCATATCTTTCTATAAAATGATCATCAACATACATGATTAGTATAACAAGTTTGTTACCTCTTACCTTGAAGTACATATTTGCATCAACATCACTTTTATGAAAGCCAGGGCTTTTAAGAAAGCCATCAATCTTGTCATACCAAAATCTGGGAGCCTTCTTAAGACCATACAAGGCCTTCCTTATCTTGCATACATGAGTGCCTTTGTTATGCAATACAAAACCATCTGGTTTTTCCACAAAGACCTCTCGTTCAATCTTTCCATTCAAGAATGTTTTTTTTACATCCATCTGATGTAGCTTCCAACCAAGAACAGAAGCTAAAGAAATAATAATTCGAATGGAGGTATACCTGGCTACAAGGGAAAAAGTCTCTTCATAGTCGACCCCTTGTTTCTGAGTGAATCCATTGGCTACAAATATTTCTTTTAACTTTCCACACTTCCATCAACTACATGTTTAATCTTATAGATCAATTTGGAAAAAACCATTGATTTGTCTTTTGGCCTTGGCACAATGTCTCGAACATTGTTCTTTATAATAGACATGTATTCCTCAAGCATGGCATCCTTTCATACTTGTAATTTATCTTCTTTTTCAAATGAAGAAGGTTCATCATCACTAATGCTGCTCATTAGTGCAACATAGCCTCCAAACCTATGAGGCCTCTTCCTTTCCCTGAAGGTTCCTTTGGGAGAAACTATCATTTCTGCTTCCTGCATTATTTCTTTAATCCACCCTGGATTTATTTTGGCTAGAGGTTCTTCAAGAGTTCTTTCTAACACCTCATCAGGTTCTAGGGGCTCATTACTTAGCCCTTCATGAGGTTCCTCCCTCTCATCATCTGACTCTTCATTTTCAGAAGAGGGTGAAGCTAGTTGAACTGCTTTTGATTCCTGCTGAAGTTCTCTAGATTTCTTAAATGTGGCTTCCTCATGGAAAGTTACTTATCTGCTTACCTCTATTTGCCTCTGACCTGGTACATAAATCTTGTAAGCCTTGGAGTTCTCACTGTACCCCACAAAAACCCCTTCATTGCTTGCGGGTTCCATCTTTGTCCTCTTTTCCTTACGGACATGAATATACACAGGACACCCAAATATAATTAGATGCCCTACGTCAGGTTTGATCCCCGAGAAGACTTCTTCAGGAGTCTTGTCCTTCAACATATCATGTGGACCCCTATTCTGAATATACACGGTAGTGGAGGTAGCTTCTACTCATAAATAATTTGGCAAATCATGGTCAAACAGTATTGCTTTCGCTTCCTCACAAATTGTCTTGTTTTTCCTCTCAACAACTCCATTTTGCTAAGGGTTATATGGCATGGTCAACTGTCTCTTGATTCCTACTGACTTGCAGTAGTCCTCAAACTGGAGAGATTCAAACACTCCTCCATTGTCTTTTTTAAGGATTCTGATGTGCCTGCCTATCTTCTTTTCAATAAAGGATTTATACTCTTTGAATTTATCAAATGTGTCACTTTTATCTTTAAGGAAATATATCCAACATTTTCTTGAGTAATCATCAATAAAAATGACATAATACAAACAACCACTGAGTGAGGGAGATGAAATGGGACCACATACATCAGAATGAACCAGATCTAAGATGCCCTGAGCTCTGTTGTCACTACTAGGAAATGATTTCTTTATATTTTTACCTAGCATGCATCCCTTACAAATTTCATTTTTACTAAGAGAAATAAAGGGCATGCCACATACCATGTTTTGTATATCTGGAAGAGATTTGTAATGAAGATGTCCAAGTCTTCTGTGTCACAACTCGTTGGAGCTAGTCACATCATGAGCCAATGCTTGAATTGACTGTCCTGGCATGATGTACAGTCCTCCACTGCGAGTTCCAATGGGTTATGTTGTACTTAAGTGGCTACCTTTATCCCATAGTAGTGCCTTCCTGTCCTTGAATATCACCCAATATCCCTTGTCCTCAAGGGTTGCAATTGATAGTAGATTATTCTTTAGCCTTGGAACATATAATACTTCATCAACATGAAGTCTAGCCCCAGATTCCAATTTGAAGGAGATAGAGCCTACTCCCTCTATCATGTAGTATTTGTCATTCCCAATCTTAACATGCTCTGCAAAATATTTTGTCTCGAAATCTGAGAGGATGTCCTTGAACCATGTCATGTGCTTTGATGCACCAATGTATACTAACCAAGTTTTCGGCCCCATGAAAACTGAACTGGATAAGGAAGAAACCAAGTAATATTATTTTTTATTTTCTTTCTCATTAGAAGGACTTTTCTGATTTCTTTTGGATTCATCATCCTCAATAGTTGAGGTATGATGTTTCCCTTTCCTAAGATATTTCTTTCTAAACCAACAATCTTTTTCTTTCTAAACCAACAATCTTTATCAAAATGGCCCAACTTATTACAACTAAATCGTTTAATCTTAGATGTATCAATATTCTTTCCTTTGAATGTACCTTTGGTGTTTGGCTTCCTCTGAGAGCCTTTCTGGAAAGTGCCTTTCTTCTTTCCCTTGAATATTGATGCTAAATATGAGTTCTCTTCTTTCATTGGTTCGCTCCTAGTAGTTGTGTGACTCTCCTCCTGGAGGAAATCATTCCATAACCTCTCAAACATGGGTTGAGTCTCTCTCCCACTTACACTAGATAAGAATATCTCCCATGAAGAAGGAAGACTGTCAAAAATGGCATGCACTAAATCATCATCGTCCATTTTCATCCCTGTAACCAAAAGTTGATCTATGATCTGGGCTATCCTGGAATAGAAATATGCCATTAATTCACCTTTATCCATCTTCAAATACTTAATCTTGTGCTTAAGTTTCCTCTTCTGACTTGGAGCCTATTTCTTATACAGATTCACCATGGTATCCATACAGTCCTTGGTAGTCATTAATGAAGTCATTGCAAGCATTATATTGTCTTTGACTAAGTCAAAGATGATTTTCTTGGCCTTTCTTGACTCTTCCTGAAGGCCTCTCTTCCTACATTATTCATGCGTTCCTCCACCATTGTGGTCATATACTACTCAAGATCATGCTCATGCAAGATATTTGTTATCCAGAGGTTCCACACATTGAAGTTGGTAGCTCCTTCAAGCCTATCCTTGGCCCTGACTAAAATGGATGATGCCATGGACCTCACACTAGAAAATTAATCAAGCTAGCTTGGATATGTGTGTACCTGTTGCTGCACTTCAAAACATTTAACACACCTTAATCTCTGATACCATGTTAAATTATGAGCTTGATTTCTTATGCGGATTAATTCTTTTATTTTCTTCAATAATTTGATTCCAACTTAATACACTTCAACAATACCAAATCAAAACCAAATAGCAATAACTATATAGATAAGTAAGCATGCACATCAACACCACATATACCCTGGGGAAACCCTTTATAAGGTTTTGGGATAAGCAAATAGGGTTTTGAGATCTAAATTCTATGTATAAATATTTAATGCATTGGGAAGAATTGGGTTCACGAAGAGAGGGAGAGAATAGTCTGAGAATAAGAGAGAGTCTATGTCTGAATGTTTATGAAGAGTTTTGCAAAGACAGGCTTGCACTGTAGAGAAGCTAGGCAAGATGGGGAAGTATTGTAAGTGGAGTGTGCAATCCTGAGATGATTGCACAAAGAATAAAAAATAAGCCAGTCGTTATGGATGTAGCCCAGAGTTTGGGTGAACCACATTAAATTATGTGTCTGAATTTATTTTTATGCGATTGGTCATGAATGCTCTGTTTATGCATAACTAGATCTAGATCTGTGTAGTAGATAATTGATGCACAGTAAAGTTGAATGTTACAGTGGATATTTTATGTTGTAATCTCTGTCAAAATAATGTTTCATACTTGAAGTTTACTAATTAATCAAGGGAAAGAGATACATAATACTACACACAAGGTAGATAAGAAAGAATGAACATGATGATAGCCTCCCATCCCCCCATCCCTGCAGAAACTTGGTTCCTACAGCCCTAATAGATGCCTCGGGTGAGACTTCACTTGCATGCATGTGATGCCAAAAGGGTTGGTGTCTACAGGGTTTGTTGGTAAAATAAACTGAACTTAGGGTCTTACAACCGTGCACCAACAAATGGTTCCATTGTCAGGACCTAGAATGTGTGATTGAGAGAATGTTTTGGAGGCCAACTAAGAAAGAGATCACCAAATGGATAGAAAGGAAGGAACGAGAATTTGATTGAAAAGAGAATAGAAACCCTTGGATGAAAAATGAGCAATGGATGCAAAGGTATGTGTACACAGTGTTGCATGAGATTTTCTATGGTGAATTTCCAATTATCTTAGCTGAGTGGTTAGAAAGACTAGTGGATAGTACTAGAAGGTACCAAACTACAACGTTGAGGAACCGAAATCCTGAGTTGGTAACATAATTGAATTATGTAAGTAATAAGACTTCTCATGCAGTTGATTTCTGGTTGAACAATATATTGGGAGGYTATATTACATAATTTTTCATAGATTGCACTGAGTCATACAATGTTGGAGAGAGGGATTCCTTTAAAGGACCGAATGGAAGGTTTATGTAAACATTGGGTACCTGGATAAAGATGTTGTTTTGCGACAAGTGTGTGATTACGATGGATTATTATTTCTAAGGGGCTTCGTGCACATAGGGGAAGTGAGAGATGAAAAGAGGATAGCCTGAAGGTAGGAAATAATGAAGGAAGAAATGAAGAAGAAATGGAGGGGAAGAGAAAAAAAGAAGGTGAATCATAAGAGGAAGATGAGTTTGGATTAATGTGTAGTGGAAGAAGGTACAAGACAATGAATACTAGGGATGAGAAAGGAAGGTCACATAGTGAGCCTGAGGGGAGAGAACCCTGTGCAATAGTCCAGATCGTAGAGATACCATACATAGAAGGAGAGGAAGAGAATTCTTAGTTCAGTCCTATAATAGAAGAATCAGTAAGTCCTACTCATACTATATCTTGTGTCAATTCCATGACCCCATGTGTGTCACCTTGATCGAAAGTAACATTTGAGGATTTTTCAAAAGAACTTATAGTTAGCAAGGGAAGGAAGAGTAGAAATAGGTAGAGCAACGAAAGTAGTACGTCAAGTCAGAGTCAACCAACATTTCTAAGGGAAGGTATTACACAAAACAACATGGGATGGTTAGACAACACACTAAGACTGCCTGAGTTCCAGAGAATTGGGTCAAGGGACCTAGAACAACATCTATTCGTATGTGAAACAATTTTGTCTTCGAAGAATGGTCAAGATGAGGTTATAAAGATTGTGTAGTTGGAAACAACTTTTAGAGGCCACGCATTAGTCTGGTATATGAAAATGCAGAGTACCACACCTATAGGACAAGCAAGGATGTTAGAATAAATTAGAAAAGCATTGTTGAAAGAGTTCAAGAAGAAAAGTATGAATCGCAATACATTACAAAGTTGAAGGAAATCAAACAAGTACAAATGAGTCAATTTAGGACTATGATCAACTATTTAAGACCGAAAATGGAACCATTTGTTGGTGCACGGTTGTAAGAGTCTAGGTTCATTTTATTCTACCAACAAACCCTATAGACACCAACCCTTTCAGCATCACCTTCATGCAAGTGAAGGCTCACCCAAGACGTCTATTGGGGCTATGGGAACCAAGTTTCTGCAAGGATGAGGGGATGGGAAGCTATCGTCATGTTAATTCTTACTTATCTACCCTATGTGCAGTACTATGTATATCTTTCCATTTATTAATTAATAAACTTCAATTATGCAGCATCACTGTGACACATATTGCAACATAAACTATCCACTGTAACATTCATCTTTATTGCACATCAATTATCTACTACACAGATCTAGATCTAGTTATGCATAAATAGAACATTCATGAACAATCGCATAAAAATAAATGTAGACATAGAATTTAATGTGGTTCACCCAAACTTTGGGATATGTCCACAATAGTTGGCTTCTTTATTATTCTTTGTGCAATCATCTTAGGATTGCGCATTGCGCTTACAATATATACATCATGACATACTTACCCATCTTTCCTAGTCTCTCTGCAGTGCAAGCCTCTCTTTGAAAAACTCTTCCTAAACTATCTGACATAGACTCTCTCTCATTCTCAGTCTATTATCTCCCTCTCTTTGCAAACCCCATTCTTCCAAACCCATTACATATTTATACATAGAATTTAGCACTCAAAACCCTATTTTCTTATCCCAAAACCCTATGACACCTCATGATTACAACTCAATGTTATAGCATGATTTTACTATCTTTGTGCATGGATGTTGCCTTTACATTCTCAACTATTTTCCTTCATGTTTTTGTGCATCTATCTCCTTTGCATTCCTAACTATTTTTGCATGCACCCTCATTCTTCATTCTTTGAACTGCCTGTCCAACAACACCAAGCCACCAACAAACAATTCATATCTAAAAAAATTTCATGTGTTTGAAACCAAACAATGATCCTAATGCACTCTTTTCACCAATGCTTCAAATCACTCAAGCATGCAAATTTTTTGTCTTTTTTTTATTTATTTCTTCCAATTGTAGTGCAAAAATATTCTTGATCTAAGAAAGGATATGAATGCAAAAGGAAAACCAACAATAACAATAAACGAATGGGTTATGGGGGATTGGAAATTATGTTGGATCATCCCACTCCAATGTCTCTACCAATATCTCACCCAAAACTCACCTAGGAGGATAGATCTAGTAATGAATCAACAGTTACACCAGGAGAGCCAATGCAAAGAGTATCAAACATTACCAAATATGCTCAGATCTATTGGGTTCTCTACCCAACTTCATTGAATCTCTTAGATAGAAAATGACCCTATCCAAGAAATTCAAACAAGCCACAAAAATGCAATCAAAACACCACTTGAAAGAAAAGCATGTGAAAAAATAACTAAAACAAAGGGAAGATCACTATCAGAATAGACCACTCAAAGACTTAATGGATCAGAGGGACTAATCCACTTTCTAAAGTATGGGTATCTCTGTAATTCTGCAGTTTTGACACATCATCTTGAGACACTGGCTAATCAACCAGTGAGGGTCATCACATGACAATTGTTCTTCAGTCAGTGATGATGAAGAAAGTTTTTATTTTTTAGGAAAGGATGGATCTATTCTAGATCTATCATATCTATCTCAAATCTATCAGATTTGATAGATCTAGGATATGATGGAATCTATGGAATAAAAACAAAATAAAATCACAATCAAGTTGAGGAAAAGGATTAGCAAAGAAACTCAAACTGGAGAAGATTATTTCCTAGTGGAATCACCAGTTCTATTATGGGATAAATATCACGGGGATCTCACTGGATTGTCCACAAAATATCCCTAGGATCTGCCTATTTATCCTAGATAGGAAGGTGGTAGACTTCTATGGTTTTCTAAATCTAGGGAAAGTAATCTCTTTTACACTAAAGAATGATATACTATCATACCTTGTATCTAAAGGCTGTTCCTATGTATCCTGGTTGTTGCAGCTCCTGAAAACAAACTCCAACTCCTACAACATGATCCCTGCATAAAAGAAACAAACAATTCCAATCTTCTAGAAATCATAAAAATACCTCATATCCAATTTGATTTATCATGCATAGAATCAAATCCAAACCATTCATGAATCTAACATAAACAATTTGGGGGAAAATCATCCATATATTAGATTATCATAGAGAAATTACATCAAGCTCATAGGTTTGATGGTGATGCCATTCTGCCTTGCTCCTTGATTCTTCTCAACTTCTTTGTCAAGATAGACAATCTAACTTCTGGTTGTGATGAATAGGATAATCTCCTTTGCAAATGGACAACATAACATTACTCTTCAATTCTTCCCTTTTTCTCCCAAGACTTTCCTTTGTTATATAGTTATTTGGAGGAATCTTGGGAGAGCTTCTAGAT
>SNQJ01S0011401.1:153829-164574 GCA_010110895.2 Picea sitchensis
CTGAGGTGTTTTGCCTCTGAAAATCAAAATCAGTGGGCTCAATGGTTACCCCTAGCTGAATGGTGGTACAACACTTCCTACCATACAGCTACACGCATGACTCCTTTTGAAGTGGTATATGGACAGAAGCCACCTTTATTTCTCTCATACTTACCGAGTACCTCGAAGGTCCAGGAAGTTGACCAAACACTTATAGCTCAAGAGGATATTCTTCGTACCCTTAAAGAGAACTTGGTCATGGCACAAAATCACATGAAGCAACAAGCAGATCAAGGTCGCTCTAAACGTCAATTTGTAGAAGGGGATCAGGTGTTTCTATGACTGCAACCATACAAACAAACTTCCCTCAAGGCCGAGCATTGTCAGAAGCTAGCGCCCAAATTTTATGGTCCTTATACAGTTCTCAAGTGTGTGGGACAAGTTGCCTATCAGTTAGCTCTGCCCAGTCAGTCGAAGCTACATCCTGTTTTTCATGTTTCATGATTAAAGAAGGTGATTGGAACTAGGTGCCAAATTCAAACCAACCTTCCCGAGTTCACTGAAGAAGGATCCATTTGGCTATAGATAGAAGCAGTTTTGGACCAGCGTGAGCGTTGCCTGCATCAGAGAAACATCAAGGAAGTGCTAGTCCAGTGGAAAGATACAACTCCAGCAGATGCCACTTGGGAACCAGCAACCATTCTGCAATAGTTTCCACATCTTAAGCCTTGAGGACAAGGTTGTTTTTAAGGGGGCAGACATGTTAGGGTCCTAACCCGCACATAGGTAGATCAATATATTCAAATGTAATAAAGGTCAATATTAATAAGGCCTTTCAATAAAATAGAATAAGGCGGATGTAAGAAGACCTAATAAAAGCTTCCGCTTCTACAAGGATCTTCCTCTAAATTCTTATTTTGATAGACATATTTAGTATAAATAAGGGTCGAGGGTATGAAAAACCTATCTTGGAGATTATTGTAACAGAGCGTTGCTTGACTAGAGGTTGTTCCCTCGAAGAGTCCCGTGAACATTTATTTATGAATCAAAGTGGTATTTTTGTTGTTATTCTTATATCATTTCTGTGTTATTGTGGAGATTATGCTCGTTATATTACTGTTATTCTTCCATTTCTAGCATTTTATTTCTGTTCTTCATACTTTTTATATCTGGTATATTACAGAGGCCTTTGACACTTAGAAATTCTTCCAAGACGAGAGGAAGTGTAATCTTAGGAGGAGGAGCGACAGTGGCCATTGGATCAAACACTATGAATAATCTGGACCGTTAGATAAGAGTTCAAACTAGAGGAATGAGTGCATAGGAGAGGAATAGATCCCATCCATTTGATCTAAGTGCGAAGGACCAACAACCATTAGATCCAATGGATTTGCAAGGAGGATAATCTCAGGTGAAAAGCTCCAAGAGATGAAGTCGTGAAATGTGAATTTGTGATTTGATCTCGACCATTGGATCGGGGAGAGTTGATTCGACGTAAGTGGATATCGGGAAATTAGGAATTGAAGAAAGGAGGTGCTCTAACCTTTGACATCATGAAACATGAAGTCCTGGTGAAATCTGGACCATCAGATCACAGACTGACTTGGGATGTCGATCAGACAAGAGCTTAAACAAAAAGTCGCAAAGTCCAAGTTCACAAAGGAGATCACAGTCGTTGGCTGGAAGAAGGATCATGGACCGTTGATTAGGCATGACGAAGTTTTCGAGTTCATAAAACACGAAGTCTCAAAGTACTTGGGAGTAGGGCCCTTGGTCATAGCTAGAGGTCACGTTAGTGGAAAATAAGGAAAGGCACTAGCATTTCTAGGCTCCACTTCGGAGTTTGGGAGTTGGGAAAATTGAGGTGACTCACAACAGAAATTCTGAAGTGAGAAGTCATGTAGCGCCTTTTTGTTTGGCGTATGGTCATAGCCAGTGGTCATGGGGAGAGGAACTTATCACTTCTGTGGATTTAATCCAAGGGTGTTGATTAAATTGACAATCTGATCAAAGGGTTACTGTTTCCTTCATGATTTCTTGACGAGTTACAATTCAGTTATACTAACTGAATCATTGTTATTGGCATATAAGATTCACATTGTAATGGATTAGCGGTATGATTGTCATTGGGCATTGGAGATTCGTAGTGAAATGAATCATGAGAAAAAGCATAAAAATAAAATGCAGTCATGAAGTGAGGTTGGTTTCTTTCTCTGCAAAATGAGTTGAACCATATGAAATGAAAATAACAGTATGAACAGAGTGAAAAGAAATTTAGGGACGAAGAACATAAGCGGGACAGAGAAGAAATGGTGAAAAGAGTAGAATGTATGAGTACCTAAGAGCATGTGAAGAATAGAGAAAGAGCAGATGGAAAGAGAGAGCAAGTGGAGCCAAGCATGAACATATGGAAGCAAAGAAGAATTGAAGAACATATAATAAATGGTAAGAATTGACATATTTTGATTGTTGTAAGCTATCCTTCAAACAAATTTTTATATTTAGGGTGGTAGGGAGGTGCTAGAGAGGACTGTTGTCCTCATAGTTTCAAGTGGGTGCTTGAACACAGGGAGTTGTAGCTTCCATCTGGTTGCAGCTAGAAAAACTAGGGTGGTAGGGTGGTGCAAGGGATAATTATTGTTCTCTTTTATACAGGTTGGTGCCTGTGTGACTGGAAGTTGGTGCCTCCATCCAGTTGGTGTTGGAACACTTAGGGAATTGGTGCTTCCTTCTAGTGGGTGCTAGAGAAACTAGAGAGTTGGTGCTCTCAGCAAGTTGTAGCTTCTAAAACAGAGGTGGTAGCCTCACATTGAGTTGGTGATCAAATATAGATGATGTAAAGAACATAAAAAGAATGCCTATCATTCGAAGAAGAAGAGGTTTTATCCCTTTATGTGGTTCCTCGTGAATATATGTCTCTCTGTCTATCATATGTGTGATTGATGCTTGTTATTTCTATTGTTCATGTCTTACATAAACTTGATGATCACTTGGAGAATATTAACAATATTTTAATAGGCATAAAATTGTTTAAGCATAGTAACAACTGATTCACCCCCCCCTCTCAGTTGTCTTAGTAATTTCAACAATTGGTATCATAGCAGGTTCCTTTTGTTTAAATGTAGATCTATAATCTTAAACATGATAATTCATGAAGGGACTTCAAGAAATAAGCCTCCTCTGTTTGATGGAACAAATTTTGCTTTCTGGAAAGTTAGAATGAGAACATATATTATGGCCTTAGGTGTCGATGTTTGTCATGTAGTAGAGACTGGATATACAAAACCTATTGTGCTAGCTTCCAAAGACGATAAGATAGAATTTAGATTCAATGCAAAGGTAACAAATGCTATATTGAGTGGGCTTGTTGAATCTAAGTTTGTAAAAGTGATGCATCTTGAATCTGCCAAAGAGATGTGGAATAAACTTATTAGCAGTTATGAATGAAATGAGAAAGTAAAAGGTGCCAAACTTCAAACATATAGATTGAAATTTGAAAAACTAAATATGAATGAGGATGAAACATTTAATAAGTATTTTTTAAGAGTTGAAGATCTTGTGAATTCCATGAAGGGTCTTGGTGAGAAGATTGAAGACGCATTTTTAGTTTAGAAGATTTTAAGATCTCTGCTTGATAGATTTAATCCAAATTTTTCTGCAATAGAAGAACTAAATGATCTTAAAACTCTGTCTATTGATCAAATCCTAGGAAATCTAACTGCATATGAAATGAGAATTAGCAAAGATAAATCCACCACTAGAGAAGCATCTTTTAAAGAAGACAAGAATACTAATTCAAAATTAGATGATATTGAGGAAACAATTGTGAGAAGGTTAAAGAAAGGATCAGGGAAATACCAAGGCAAGATTCCCTTCAAATGTTTTAACTGTGGAAATATAGGTCATTTTGAATCTAAGTGTCCACACAAGAAGAAGGACCAAAACTCTTAAGGTGAAGAGAAGTACAAATCCAAGATATTTGGTAAAAATAAAAGTTTATGTGTAAACAATGATGACTCTTCAAGAGACATAGATAGTGACTCTTCTTGTGAAGATAAGGTTAATGAATTTATGCTTATGGCCAAAGAGGATTTTGATAATAAAATCATAGGAAGTGATGCTAATGATGAAGAAGTCGTGGTTGATATGGAATGTGAACTAATCAATGCTTTAGAAGAGATTGACAGACTCATACTTAAGAAGAGAAAACAAAAATAGTTGTTGATGCAGTTTGAAAAGAATGGTAAAGAACCTGATGAACAATTTGCCCTGCTAAAAGTGGAGTTAGAAGAGGCAAATAAAATAGAGGACATTCTGAAAAAACAGTTATCAGAGAAGAAAGAAAGATGTGAAGCTTTGGAAGAAGAGGTAGTAAAAACCAAAAAATATATGGAGAAGTTTAAGGCATTGTATTAACAAAATATCTCAAGTATTAAAGCCTTAGAAGGATTAGCCACAATTCTGAATCAGCAAAGGAATCCAAAGTTGAAAATTGGTTTGGGTTATGAAGAAGGATCAAGTAGTAATCAACCAAGAAACAAAGAATCCATCAAGTTGGTCAAATATACAATCAATGACAACTACAAATCTACAGAAACAAAAGGAGATAATCATCCACCAAGGAGACGTGAAGGAAAATGTACCAGAACTGAATCTGTAAAATAAAGAAATGGTACACCCTCTTCTCAAGGAAATCATCAACATGGAATCGACCTGCTCAAAGGAGACAATCATTTTCCAGATATAAAGAATTTTTCTATGGATATTGTTTTTTCTCCTCTAATTTTGGTCACAAAGCTATAAATTGTTCTATAAGATTTAGATATGATCAATCAAGATACTCAAGGAATAAATATCTTCCACAACAAATATCGGGACAACCAAGTAACAAACAACCACAGACTGCAAATCGTGTGATGGTTGGAAAAAATATGCAGGTTAAGCATAACAATCTTTATGACCCGTTATTCAATGAACCATAATGTTACACCTGCCATAATTATGGACATAAATTGCAGACTGTCGCTTAAAGAACTATAAGCCATATTTAAATCTCTCTGCTGAAAATGTCAAGGTTTGGAAGAAGAAATAATATGACAAGTGTGGATTAGTGTTGTCATCCCAAAGACAAAAGAACCCCTAGTATATTGACAGTGGATTTTCCAAACATATGACTGGAGACAAAAGTAAGTTTTTGTCTCTAAGTGAAAGCAAATCAGGGAATGCAACTTTTGGAAATGATGCACCAAGAAAAATCAAAGGTAAAGGAATGGTAAGTCTAAGTAATGGAAAAGGGAAATCTCAAGATGTGTTGTTGGTAGATGGTCTAAAACATAATCAACAATAAGCAGATAGGCCTCAAACAGAAGAAGGATTCATAAGAGAACCTCCTTTCAGAAGTTCTTCAACTCCCAGGTATCAAACTATATTTTTTGGTTTATTTTATGCATGTAATAATTTTGGATATAAAGCTGTGAATTGCAGAGCTAACAACATGAACATAAAAAAGTTTGAAATCCATACACAAAAGGGTTATCCAAGAAGGCCTAGTGAAATACAAAGAAGAAGTTACAATAGGTTTGAACATTTGATCACTGAAGTGGAATGTTACAAATGTAACAACTTTGGAAACATGGCCAAAGATTGAAGAATGACAGTCCCTCCTAGAGAACCGCAACATAATAACACCAATCACAGACAAGAACCTCAGAAAAGGACATGGATAAGAAAGCAAAATCAGTATAGAAATGAAGAATGCACACTCTCTCTACAAGATAAGTAGACGAAACGAGGTTGGTATGTTGATAGTGGTTGTTCAAAACACATGACATGTGATAGAGACAGGTCTCTTACATTAATAAATGAAAGAGATGGATCAGTCTCCTTTGGAAATGATGATTCAACTTAAATAATTGGAAAAGGCACAATTAGAATTGGGAATAAGAATGCAAAGGCATAAAATGTTGTACTAGTAGAAGATATGAAACATAATCTTCTAAGTGTGAGTCATATGTGTGAGAAAGGTCATAAAGTTACTTTCTATTCACAAAAGTGAGAGATAAGAAAAGAAGGTTTAGGAAAATTGATTGCTACAGCTACAAGAACTTCAAGCAACATATATGTGTTAAGTGAAATTGGAAATGAAAATTGTTGTCTAGGAAAGGAAAATGAAAGTTAGCTATGGAAAAGAAGAATGAGTCACATACATTTTGATAACCTTGTCAAAGTCATCAAAAGAGAAGCAGTGAGAGAAATGCCCCAGATCACGAAACCAACCAACACTTTATGCAAGCATTGTCAACAAGGAAAGCAAACAAATACCATATTCAAATCAAAGGAATATCCAATGGCTTGAACTGTACAAGAAATGGCTTGAACAATGCTAATGGATTCCAAATTGACAGATATATTTTGGACACAGGCATTGCATATAGAAGTTCACATTCAAAATAGAGTAATGCTCAGAAACAACACTGACAAAACTCCCTACAAGCTATGGAAAGGAAGACCAGAAAATGTGAAGCACTTCAGAGTTTTTGGAAGCAAATTCTACATCAAAAGAGAAGATGGAAGAATGGGAAAGTTTCACTCTTGTGTGGACAAAGGAGTACTTGTTGGCTACTCAAGTACAATGAAAGCATACAAGTGTTACAATATGATATTGAACAAAGTTGTGGAAAGCATCAACGTAAAAAATGATGAAACAGGCAGACCAAAATCAAAGGAAGAAGAAAAGAACATGAGGTCCATGAGGTCCATGAGGTTACTGACTATGGTTTTCCTTCCTGATCGAATTTCTGAAAAGCACATGGAAACATGTTTGACTAAAAAAACAAGAATAAATACACCGTCACTGAGGAATACCTGAATATTCCTTCTGTTGAAAACCTGAAAAGTTGATCATGTAAGTTATCAGCCAGAAACTGACTGAAATCAAATTGAACTGTGGATTTTTCTTCTGTGGGAAAAATGGACAAAAAACCTAAAATAGGTTCATCAACCCATTCATCTGAGAAGTATCCTAACAGGTAACAAATAATGGAAATAATCTGGTTTTCCTTGATAGAGAAAATGGAGGATGGATAGGGAGGATTTGTCTTGGGCAATTGAGCATCTTTTGGCAGAAAGATATAAAAAATCTGGGCTCTTTGGGAGAAGGAGAGCTTTTGGTACATGTCGTTCAGGGCCTCGATTGAAAATGGTATTTTAGAGTCATTCTTTGGTATATGTAGCATCTGGTTAATGTATTTGGGGGTAATGGTGAACAAAGTTTCGTGAGAAGAGGAAATGATGGCCCTTTGGCTGGGAAGATAATGGGTTTGGCATTTCAGAGAGAATTTAGGGAAGTGGAAGCTATGAGGGAACATGTACAGAGGAAAATTGGACTCCCAGAGTCCAATTTTGTCGCTCTGATCCAGGAAGATATCTTTTACCTAGAAGTGTAATTCTAAGAAGTCGAGTTCACACTTCGGATTTGTAATCTTGTAGTCCTTATCTTCCAGGGGAATATGATCCAGATCGACGGGACGGAGAAAAATCATATTCTAAGACGTTTCAACAGATTTGTCTTTGGGGGCCATGACTAAAAGAGTTTTAAGGTGGATTAATGGCGGATTGTAAATTACCCAGGTTAATTTCTCCTATCCACAGTGAACCATTGTGGCAGTTGGCTCGAAAGTTGGCTTTGGTGTGGTGTCCACAATGTATGCATCAACAAATAGTGTCATTGTAGTGAAGAATGGTCTTTTACAATGCAATGGAGGTGTCTGTTATGGAATGGGGTGATGACAGGGCGATTAACAGTCATGGGGAGGGAATTGATTGGCTAACGGGTAAGTGGGATGTGACGTGTGACAGGTGGTAGTGGGGTACGGTGGCATAGTGAGGTGAGCAGTTTTTGGGTAGTAGTTTGGTAGGATTCTAGAGTGGGGGGTAGGTGGTAAGTGGATTTCAGTGGGTGGGTCTGAAATTCTAAGAGAGTGACATGTAAGGTGGGGCCCACATAGGGGAAACCTCTTTTTCAACCCCNATACTCTGAGGACTGTCGATATGGTTGCTGCTAGATGTCACTGATAAAACATGTGCAACCTTTAGTCACTATGCAAAAAAAAGTCTTATTGTTAGAAAACTTAAAGTAAAATCATACAGTGGGTAGTGCTAAGCTTACCCTTTCTCACTTTACACCATGGTCTTATTTCCTAAAGTAAAAATAACCAAATTTACTCAAATAAAGGGTATTTCAACAATTCCTTTTCAATTTTCATTGAAATAAACATCACTAACCTAACTCCTAACCTAATCAACTAACCTATTAATCCATCTTAGACTGTTGGATTAATTTGGCCAAGATTAAACTATTTGAACAAATTTATTCACTAACCTATCAACATAAATTGAAAAAGTTTGATCATGATTATATATTATGAGTCAAACCAAATTTATTTTTTATGGGGTTTTAAAAATATATATATATATTGTACTTTATTATTTTTATACCCTCTTTTCATTTTTTCTATTTTTATTCCTCTTTTTCTGTTTTCTTTTTTTCTTATCTTTTGTTTTTGTTTTTCTTTTGTAAATCATTTGCATAATAAAACATTATTTACAATAAAATATGACTAGAGGAAGAAATTATAATCATCAGATGATACTATGAAATATAGGGTTATAACAAGTGGTACAAGCCACACTAGAGGAACAAGTATCCAAAATCAATGAACTCATTCAAGGCTTCCACACTAGAATAAGAGAGTTTGAAGCACACACTACACCATGAACATCACTTGAGGAGAAGGAACATAGAGAAATAATAACCATAATCTTAGTGGAAATCATTAAGAGTCTAGATGAGGAGTGCACGAAATTATGCGAAGAAAGAACAAAACTTTGGAAAAAGTTAAAGGAGGATCCAAAGATGAAGGCCATCGAGGAAAGATTAAGGAATGCATAGGAGAATGTGAAGAAGGCCATGAGTTATATAAGCACACTGCCACCATCTGAGCACATAACATCCATCCTAGAGAATAGGTAGTCATACAATGAGATAGAGAAATTAAGGGAAGAGAAGAAGAGTATCGCATAGTGATTGGTACCCCTACATGATGAATCACTCAAAGTCATAGGGGCATTGGCAATTGTGTAAGGCATAATGAAGAAAGGAGCAAAATACAATGATGAGAAGCTCACGACATTGACTACATAGGTAGTAGAGGATATTTTGGAGAAAGAAGCTGAGGTAAAGAAGGAAGTCTCTATAGCAAGAGAAACTCTCCAAAATTTCATGGAGGTGTGGAAGGGAAGGACACAACTGGCTTAAGTGGCTCGAGACGAGATATAGGTGAGTGTTGGGGGCTTGTTGGATAATAATTTTGAATAACTTAGTTTTGAAGAGCATGCACAAAAGAAGAAAAGGGAGAAGTTTGTGAGGTCAAACCAGAAGTCAGAGCGCATGCAAAAGAAGGAAGGAAAAGCAGCATGAAGGTGTAAAAGAGGAAAAGCAACATGAAGGTGAAAAATAAGGAAAAGCAACATGCTGGAGAAAAAGAAGGAAAACATCTAGGACATATTAGGTTTTTGGGATAAAATATTAGGATTATGAGCCCTAACTCTATGTATAAATATTTAATGGGTTGGGGAAGAATATACTACTGAGAGTAAGAGATTAGGTTGTGTATGAGTGAGAATCCATACTGGAGATTTTGGAGAGGTTTTACAGAGAGAGAGAGTCTTGCACTGCAGAGTGGATAGAAAGGTATGGATAGTATGATATGTTATATCTATTGTAAGAGAAATGTGTAGGCTTGAGATGGTGATTTTATGAATACTAATATAGAATCCAATCATTGTGGACATAGCCCACAGAATGGGTGAACCATGTTAAATATTGTCTCTGAATGTGTTGTGTTGATGTGATTGTTCATGGATGTTATGGTTATACATGATTAGTATAGATTTGTTGACTATATGATTGATGTGAAATAATAATGAATGATATAGTGGGTGACTTATGTTGCAATCTATGTTATAAAAGTTCTGCACAATAGAGTTTGTTAAATAATCAAAGGAAATGAATAAATATATTTCACACAGGGTGGATAAATAGTAATGGATATGATGATAGCTTCCCATCCCTTCGTCCCTGTAGAAACTTGGTTCTTGTAGCCCTAGTAGATACCTCAGGTGAGACTTCACTTGCATATAGGTGATGCTGAAAGGGACAACATCTGAAGGGTTTGTTGGTTGAATAAACTAAGCCTATGGATTTCATGGGGTGTTTGCATATACTAGGAAATAAGACCAACAACAAAGGAAATATTAGAATGAGTATGAGTCAAGTATAAGAGTCTACCAACTAATTGATGGTACAAAGTGCCATCAACTTCGTGAGAAGTAAAAGTGGCAACAAGTTTGACTCCATATTGGAAGGACGAAGGATTTGGTTTAGAATATTCCATGTGAACGTGACGAAGGAGGTCACAAGCATATTATATTGGGAGAGAAAAATTCCTTCCTTGGTTTGCAAAACTTGGAGGCCAAGGAAATAATGCAAATGGCCTAAGTCTATCATTTCAAATGTCTTCTTAAAGTTGGTTTTTACACAGTTTAAAGGTTTTTGGTCACTACCAGTGAGGATAAGGGCATCAACATAAATAACAAGGATTATGATATGGCTTCCTACTTTCTTGGTATAGACATTAGGATCAGAATGACATCTAGTCTAGCCAGTGTCAATAAGAAATCCTGTTAAGCCCTAATATTGGCTCATT
>SNQJ01S0011401.1:164624-175256 GCA_010110895.2 Picea sitchensis
TCTCCTATATATACCAAGGAGACATTTTCATTTTGAATCATCTTGTACTTGAACATTTAAGTGAGGTAAAAGGAGGTTTCCCCCTCAAAGAGGCTTATTATCTGAAATTATCTCTTTTTCAAGGCGTTGAGTACTTTTTCTGATGTTTTTCTATGCTATATTAATATTTGGTTCTTAACATATGGTATCAGAGCTCAAGGTCTTGGGGTTTCGCTGCTACTTCTGAGACACCGTGGAATTTTCACTATAACTTTTTTTCTACAATGTTTTAGAAGGAACGGATTGGAGGATATTTATCAGACAGATCAAGGTACGTTGGGTTAAAAATTCATCTCTTGAGGCCTTATACTTTCAGAGATACAACCTGTACAAGATAGCATTCTGTAATCATCCTGAAATGAGTCATTGCGGAATTTTAGCTATAAAAAATGTTTTGTAATGTTTCAGACCCTGAAATCTAGAGCCCATTTACAAAAATTAGTAAGGTATCTTTGATAAACATTTCAGCTTCTGGTTCATCTTAAATTTGTATATACACCTTGTGTAAGATAGGGTATCTGACTAGTCCTATTGACTAGTCACAAGAAGGTGTTCTAGGTAAAACAATCATAACTTCTTGCTAGAGTATCAAAATTGAGTGGGACTAGTTTCATTGGATCTTGGACAGTCTGTAGTAGTTTGGGTGCAAGTTTCAGAATTTGATATCAATTATTTTTTGCGGGGCATGCTATACAAGTGAGATCTCCTGGAAAGGCCAAAAATTGGCAAGTTGTGAGGAAGTTACCGTAAATTCCACTTGGCACATCCAATTTTTATTAGACCCATGGAATTGCAGAGAAGAAATATCAGAGAACTACCTAAAAGAAAGTTTCATACCCATAAGGGATGAAACTTGGGAGATAGAACATAATAAATATTGTCTAGCAGAACTGCCTCAAAATCAAGATTCAAAAGTGATACTTGGCCAGCATGCCACAAAAAAAGGGACCTTCTACACCAAATAAGCCTCCAAAAAATCCTAATTGGACTCTTGATGAAGGTGAAGAAATGCATAGGGACATAAATGAAATACAAAAGAAAATGGATTCAATGGAAGCTAAGTTGATGGATTCAATAGAAGCTAAGTTGGATACTAAGATGGATGGTTTAAAAGGGGAGATCATGGAAGTATTGAAAGATTTCGTAATAGAGAAGACACCTGAAAGTGAAAATGCATCCCATGAACTTCATGATGAGGACACAAGGAAGGTGAATCAAGAATGGAGAAACTCCAACTTTGGTTTGAAGACCAACCACGTTCCTAAGATTGATATGAGGAAGTTNTATGATTATTTCAAGTTAGGGTTGTTGACTAATCCAAAACTAGTCATGTGAGACTAAATAAAAGTTTGATGAAAATGCTAGTCTCTTGTTGTTAAAGTTAAGGAAGGTTTGTAGGTATGTGATCATATACACCAGGTCTATTATAGAGTTAAAAATCATATTTGGACGATGAAATTGATGAGGGATTTTGGTTAAGGTACATGTTGGGTACATGGTTGAGACAAGCAGTTGATGAGTTGACACATACATGAGGTGTATAGTTGATGCTGTTGGTACATATTGATGAGTAGTTGACACACGATTGGTACATACTTGGCACATGGTTGGTTGCACTTGTTTATGGTACAATTTGATTACAGGGTGTTTGGTACAGGTTGGTGCATGGTTGATGCACTTGTTTATGGTACATGTTGATTACATGTTGAGGTACAGGTTCATGCATGGCTGATGCATGGTTCAAGTTTATTGGTACAGGTTTACAGTGATAGTGTGACAGTGGTTCCATCATTCTACTTCTACTTTAGGGTGGTTGGACGGGGCAAGGATAGGTGGTTGTAGCCACATTTTTGTTGTAGTCGGAGAACATACGGGGTTGTATCCTCCTTCTGGTTGTAGCCAAAGAATTGGGGAGTTGTAGCTTCCCTCAAATTGTAGCCTGAGAAACTAGGGGGTTGAAGCCTCCTTCTAGTTGCAGTTGGAAAACAAAGGAAGTCGATGCTTCCAATGAATGTAATTCTTCAAGACATATAAGAAAATACATTCAATGGTTTTCTCTCGCTTTGCGTTTCCACGTAAAACACTGGTGTATTGTGTATGTGTATGATTTTTCATTTGTTCATTGCTCATTATTGGATGATAATTCTACATAGATATAACACTTGGATTATTTGGTTTAAAAAGGATTATAATTTCTCTATTACTGATTCACCCCCCCTCTTAGTAATTCAACAATTGGTATCAGATCAGGGTCCTTCAAAAATAAATTTAACCAATGAAAGGTAGATCATGGAGAGAAACTTGTATAAAAATGGAATACCACATTTTCATGGACAAAAGTATGCTTTTTGGAGCATAAGGATGAAGACATATATACAGGCATAGGGATTTGAAATTTGGCAATCAATTGTAGATGGATACACAAAACCAATAGTTCCACCAACAAATGACAAAGCAATGAAACTCGGTCAAAATAATTCCAAAGACACAAATGCACTTTTGAATGGTCTCAGTGAAATGATATTCACCAAAGTTGCACATTGTAAATCCGCTAAAGAGATTTGGAACAAGCTTCAAAATATTTATGAAGGAGATTCAAAACTCAAATAAGAAAAGCTTGAAACTTACAGAGGTCAGTTTGAACAACGAAAGATGAAGGAAGATGAGAATATTGCATCCTACTTCTTACGAGTCTATGAAACAGTGAATGAAATCATAGGATTGGGAGAATAAATCGAAGAATCTGCAATTGTTCAAAAGGTACTAAGATCTCTTCCTATGATATTTGACCCTAAGATATCAACACTGGAAGAAAGATCAGATCTAAACTCAATAAGCATGGACGAACTACATGGAATCTTCACAGCATATGAAATGAGAATTGAACAATAAAATCTAGATGTAAAAGAAGCAGCTTTCAAAGCATCCAAAAGATCAAAGAAAAAGGAAAAACAATAAGAAGAACATAGCAGCAACAGTGACATCTCGGAAGATGATGAAGAAGTGGCCAACTTCATCAAAACACTGAACAAGGGAACCGACGATAGGTATAGAGGTAAGCTTCCTTTAATTTGTTTTAATTGTGATGGTATTGGTCATTTTGATAACAAATGTACTCATAAGAAAAAGATAAATGATGAAGGTTACTGAAAAGGAAAACAAACAAATAAAGGCAAAAGAACTACAAAGAAAGTTTTCAAGAAAAGCTTATGCACCAGAGAAGACATCTCATCATCAGGTGAAGATGAAGTCAGTGACAGTGAGACAGGAAGAGTTCTATTCATGGCAGTAGAAGACTCTAATAAAGAATACTCCGAAGAAGAATATGAAGAAGCCAAAGAAGAATATGAAGAAGTCGAAGAAGAAATTGAAGAGGCAGAAGTTGACTACCAAGAAGAATTGATGTGTTCCATAGAAGTTATCAGAAGAGAAAAGAAGAAAAAAAAGAAACTACAAGTGGAACTAGACAAGAAAGAAGACACTCAAGAACTAGAACAAATGATCATGAATTTGAAGGTTCAAATAGAAGAAGATAAAAGAATTGAAGAAACACTAAAAAAACATCTAGAATAAAAGGACAAGATCATTGGAAATTTGGAAGCAAAGATTGTCAGGTTAAGAAAGGATATTCAAAAGAAAAATATGCAGAATATCTCAAAAGTTTTGGATGACATTATCAACAGTCAAAAATATCATCTTGACAAGTCCGGACTTGGATACAATTAGACAAAAAAGGGATCAAACTCTAGAACAACAGATCAAGAAACATATCCAAAAATCTATGTAGAAACAATCAAAGGGGATAGGAAGATATACAAGAAAGATTACAGAGACACTCATCCACCAAGAAGATTTAGATTTCAGAATCAACAACAAACATATAGGCCTCAAAAAGAAGAAGGATTCATAAGAGAACCTCCTTTCAGAAGTTCTTCAACTCCCAGGTATCAAACAATATTTTTTGGTTTATTTTATGCATGTAATAATTTTGGATATTTAGCTATGAATTGCAGAGCTAACAACATGAACATAAAAAAGTTTGAAATACATACACAAAAGGGTTATCCAAGAAGGCCTAGTGAAACACAAAGAAAAAGTTACAACAGGTTTGAACATTTGATCACTGAAGTGGAATGTTACAAATGTAACAACTTTGGAAACATGGCCAAAGATTGAAGAATGACAGTCCCTCCTAGAGAACTGCAACATAATAACAATAGTCACAGACAAGAACCTCAGAAAAGGACATGGATAAGAAAGCAAAATCAGTATAGAAATGAAGAATGCACACTCTCTCTACAAGCTAAGTAGAAGAAATGTGGTTGGTATGTTGATAGTGGTTGTTCAAAACACATGACATGTGATAGAGACAGGTTTCTTACATTAATAAATGAAAGAGATGGATCAGTCTCCTTCGGAAATGATGATTCAACTAAAATAATTGGAAAAGGCACAGTCAGAATTGGGAACAAGAATGCAAAGGCAGAAAATGTTTTACTAGTAGAAGATATGAAACATAATATTCTAAGTGTAAGTCATATGTGTGAGCAAGGTCATAAAGTTACTTTCTATTCACAAAAGTGAGAGATAAGAAAAGAATGTTTAGGAAAATTGATTGCTACAGCTGCAAGAACTTCAAGCAACATATATGTGTTAAGTGAAATTGGAAATGAAAATTGTTGTCTAGGAAAGGAAAGTGAAAGTTATCTATGGTAGAGAAGAATGATTCACATACATTTTGATAACCTTGTCAAAGTCAACAAAAGAGAAGCAGTCAAAGAAATTCCCCAAATCACGAAACCAACCAACACTTTATGCAAGCATTGTCAACAAGGAAAGAAAACAAAGACCATGTTCAAATCAAAGGAATATCCAATGACAAGACCACTGGTAATTGTGCACACTAATCTAGTCGGTCCAACTACAACAAAGGGTTTAAAATGTGAGAAATACTTTATGTTATTAGTTGATTATTATACAAGAATTACTGCAGTTTGCTTTCTCAAGAAAAAGTTAGAAGCTTTTGAAAACTTTAAGATCTACAAGAAAATGGTTGAAAATGAAATGGATTCAAAAATCAAATGCTTGAGATCTGATAATGGTGGAGAGTTCACTTCAAATGAATTTATGGACTACTGCAACAGTCATGGAATAAAAAGACAATTATCCATTGCTAGGACACGTCAATAGAATGAATTTGTTGAAAGAAATAACATGACAATACATTGTTCAAGAAATGGCTTGAACATTGCTAATGGATTCCAAATTGACAGATATATTTTGGACACAGGCAATGCATATAGAATTTCACATTCAAAATAGAGTAATGCTCAGAAACAACACTGAAAAAAATCCCTACGAGCTATGGAAAGGATGACCAGAAAATGTGAAGCACTTCAGAGTTTTTGGAAGCAAATTCTACATCAAAAGAGAAGATGGCAGAATGGGAAAGTTTGACTCTCGTGTGGACAAAGGAGTACTTGTTGGTTACTCAAGTACAAGGAAAGCATACAAGTGTTACGATATGATATTGAACAAAGTTGTGGAAAGCATCAACGTAAAAATTGATGAAACTGGCGGACCAAAATCAAAGGAAGAAGAAAAGAACATGAGGTCCATGAGGTTCGTGAGGTCCATGAGGTTACTGACTGTGGGTTTCCTTCCTGATCCAATTTATCAAAAGTACTTCGAAACCTATTTGACTAGAAAAACAAGAATAAATACACCATCACTGAGGAATATCTGAATATTCCTTCTATTGAAAACCTGAAAAGTTGATCATGTATGTTATCAGCCAGAAACTGACTGAAATCAAATTGAACTGTGGATTTTTCTTCTGTGGGAAAAATGGAAAAAAACCTAAAATAGGTTCATCAACCCATTCATCTGAGAAGTATCCTAACAGGTAACAAATAATGGAAATAATCTGGTTTTCCTTGACAGAGAAAATGGAGGATGGATAGGGAGGATTTGTGTTGGGAAATTGAGCATCTTTTGGTAGAAAGATATAAAAAATATGGGCTCTTTGGGAGAAGGAGAGCTTTTGGTACAGGTCGTTCAGGGCCTTGATTGAAAATGGTATTTCAGAGCCATTCTTTGGTATATGTAGCATCTGGTTAATGGATTTGGGGGTAATGGTGAACAAAGTTTCGTGAGAAGAGGAAGTGATGGCCCTTTGGCCAGGAAGATAATGGGTTTTGCATTTCAGAGAGAATTTAGGGAAGTGGAAGGTATGAGGGAACATGTACAAAGGAAAATTGGACTCCCAGAGTCCAATTTTGTCACTCTGATCCAGGAAGATATCCTTTACCCATAAGTGTAATTCTAAGAATTCGAGTTCACACTTCAGATCTGTAATCTTGTAGTCCTTATCTATTAGCGGAATATGATCCAGATCGATGGGAGGGAGAAAAATCATATTCTAAGACATTTTAGCAGATTTGTCTTTGGGGGCCATGACTAACAGAGTTTTAAGGTGGATTAATGGTGGACTGTAAATTACCCGAGTTAATTTCTCCTATCCACAATGAACGTTGTGGTAGTTGGTTCGAAAGTTGGCTTTGGTGTGGTGTCCACAATGTATGCATCAACAAATAGTGTCATAGTAGTGAAGAAATGGGCTTTTACAATGAAATGGAGGTGTCTGTTATGGAATGGGGTGATGACAGGGTGATTAACAGTCACGGGGAGGGAATTGATTGGCTAATGGGTAAGTGGGATGTGACGTGCGATAGGTGGTAGTGTGGTACGGTGGCATAGTGAGGTGAGCATTTTTTGGGTAGTGGCTTGGCAGGATTCCAGAGTGGGGGGTAGGTGGTAAGTGGATTTGAGTGGGTGGGTCTGAAATGCTAAGAGAGTGACACATAAGGTGGGGCCCGCACAGGAGAAACCGCTTTTTCGAACCCCCCCTCCCCCCCACCATTAAAGGCAGAAAGGTCGGGGGGGAGGGTCTGAAATACTCTAAGGACCGTCGATATGGGTGCTGCTAGATGTCACCTATAAAACATGTGCAACCTTTAGTCGCTATGCAAAAAAAATTTCTATCATTAGAAAACTTAAAGTAAAATCATACAATGGGTAGCGCTAAGCTTACCCTTTCTCACTTTTACACCATGGTCTTATTTCCTAAAGTAAAAATAACCAAATTTACTCAAATAAAGGGTATTTCAACAATTCCTTTTCAATTTTCATTGAAATAAACATCACTAACCTAACTCCTAACCTAATCAACTAACCTATTAATCCAGCTTAGATGGTTGGATTAATTTGGCCAAGATTAAACTATTTGAACAAATTTATTCACTAACCTATCAACATAAATTGAAAAAGTTTGATCATGATTATATAGTATGAGTCAAACCAAATTTATTTTTTATGGGGTTTAATATATATATATCTATATATATATATAGATATTGTACTTTATTATTTTTATACCCTCTTTTCATTTTTTCTATTTTTATTCTTCTCTTTTTCTGTTTTCTTTTTTTTTCTTTTCTTTTTGTTTTTATTTTGTAAATCATTTGCAGAATAAAACATTATTTACAATAAAATATGACTAGAGGAAGAAATTATAATCATCAGATGATACTATGAAATATAGGGTTATAACAAGTGGTACAAGCCACACTAGAGGAACAAGTATCCAAAATCAATGAACTCATTCAAGGCTNAATCAAATCGAAATCAAATTGCAATTGTCGCGAAAATGAAACAAATGTTTTGAAGCACAATGCGACGATGATTTGTCATTTAAAAGACGAGAGGTGTAGGCAGCATTTTTCTAGTAACAAAAAAAATGAGTTGGCTGCCAACACTCTTCTAGAAGGATCTTCCTCTAGATGCTTCTCTTAATAGACATATTTAGTATAAATAAGAGTCGAGGGTATGAAAACCCTAGCTTGCAGATTATTGTAACAGAGCACTGCTCGACTGGAGGTTGCCCCCTCGAAGAGGCCTATGAACATTGCTTTCTGAATCAAAGTGCTTTTCTATTGCTATTTCCTATATCATTTCTGTGTATTGTGAAGATTATGCTGGATATTTTACTGTTATTCTGCCATTTCTAGCATTTTATTTCTGTTCTACATATTTTATATAACTGGTATCTTGCACCGTTAAAGGAAGAAAGGTCGGGGGAGGGGGTGTCTAAAATAATTTCAGGACCGTCGATATGGGTGCTTCTAGATGTCACCGATAAAACATGTGCAACCTTTAGTCGCTATGCGAAAAAAAGTCTTATCGTTAGAAAACTTAAAGTAAAATCATACAATGGGTAGCGCTAAGATTACCCTTTCTCAGTTTTACACCATGGTCTTATTTCCTAAAGTAAAAATAACCAAATTTACTCAAATAAAGGGTATTTCAACAATCCCTTTTCAATTTTCATTGAAATAAACATCACTAACCTAACTCCTAACCTAATCAACTAACCTATTAATCCAGCTTAGACTATTGGATTAATATTGCCAAGATTAAACTATTTGAACAAATTTATTCACTAACCTATCAACACAAATTGAAAAATTTTGATCATGATTATACAGTATGAGTCAAGCCAAATTTATTTTTTATGGGGTTATATTTCTGTTTTTCTATTTTTATTCTTTTCTTTTTCTGTTTTCTTTTTTTTCTTTTCTTTTGTTTTTTTCTTTCTTTTCTTTTCTTTTCTTTTACTTTTGTTTTTGTTTTTCTTTTGTAAATCATTTGTAGAATAAAACATTATTTACAATAAAATATGACTAGAAGAAGAAATTATAATCACTAGATGATACTATGAAATATAGGGTTATAACAAGTGGTACAAGCCACATTAGAGGAACAAGTATCCAAAATCAATAAACTCATTCAAGGCTTCCACACTAGAATCAGAGAGTTTGAAGCACACACTACACCATGAACATCACTTGAGGAGAAGGAACATAGAGAAATAATAACCATAATCTCAGTGGCAATCATTAAGAGTCTAGATGAGGAGTGCACGAAATTATGCGAAGAAAGAACAGAACTTTGGAAAAATTTGAAGGAGGATCCAGAGATGAAGGCCATCGAGGAAAGATTAAGGAATGCATAGGAGAATGTGAAGAAGGCCATGAGTTATATAAGCACACTGCCACCATCTAAGCATATAACATCCATCCTGGAGAATAGGTAGTCATACAACGAGATAGAAAAATTAAGGGAAGAGAAGAAGAGTATCACATAGTGATTGGTACCCCTACATGATGAATCACTCAGAGTCATAGGGACATTGGCAGTTTTGCAAGGCATAATGAAGAAAAGAGCACAAGACAATGAGGAGAAGCTCATGACATTGACTACACATGTAGTAGAAGATATTTTGGAGAAAGAAACTGAGGTAAAGAAGGAAGTCTCTATAGCAAGATAAACTCTCCAAAATTTCATGGAGGTGTGGAGGGGAATGACACAACTGCTTAAGTGGCTCAAGACAAGCTATAGGTGAGTGTTGGGGGCTTGTTGGATAATAATTTTGAATAACTCAGTTTTGAAGAGCATGCACAAAAGAAGAAAATGGAGAAGTTTGTGAGGTCAAAGCAGAAGTCAGAGCACATGCAAAAGAAGGAAGGAAACACAGCATGAAGGTGTAAAAGAGGAAAAGCAACATGAAGGTGAAAAAGAAGGAAAAACAACATGCTGGAGAAAATGAAGGAAAACATCTAGGACATATTAGGTTTTTGGGATAAAATATTAGGATTATGAGCCCTAACTCTATGTATAAATATTTAATGGGTTGGGGAAGAATACGATGGTGAGAGTAAGAGATTAGGTTGTGTATGAGTGAGAATCCATACTGGAGGTTTTGGAGAGGTTTTGAAGAGAGAGAGTCTTGCACTGCAGAGTGGATAGAAAGGTATGGATAGTATGATATGTTATATCTATTGTAAGAGAAATGTATAGGATTGAGATGGTGATTTTATGAATACTAATATAGAATCCAATCGTTGTGGACGTAGACCACAGATTGGGTGAACCATGTTCAATATTGTGTCTGAATGTGTTGTGTTGATGTGATTGTTCATGGATGTTATGTTTATACATGATTAGTATAAATTTGTTGACTATATGATTGATGTGAAATAATAATGAATGATATAGTGGGTGACTTATGTTGCAATCTATGTTATAAAATCTCTTCACAATAGAGTTTGTTAACTAATCAAAGGATATGAATAAATATATTTCACATAGGGTGGATAAATAGTAATGGATATGATGATAGCCTCCCATCCCTTCATCCCTGTAGAAACTTGGTTCTTGCAGCCCTAGTAGATACCTCAGGTGAGACTTCACTTGCATACAGGTGATTCTGAAAGGGACAACATCTAAAGGGTTTTGTTGGTTGAATAAACTAAACCTATGGATTTCATGGGGTGTTTGCATATACTAGGAAATAAGACCAACAACAAAGGAAATATCAGAATGAGTATGAGTCAAGTATAAGAGTCTACCAACTAATTGATGGTACAAAGTGGCATCAACTTTGTGAGAAGTACAAGTGGCAACAAGTTTGACTCCATATTGGAAGGGAGAAGGATTTGGTTTAGAATATTCCATGTGAAAGCGACGAAGGAG
>SNQJ01S0011401.1:185318-213318 GCA_010110895.2 Picea sitchensis
GGAACTTTAAAGGATAACATTCAACATGAGGTTCGCCTTTGGGAACCCAAATCATTGGAGAATGCATTTAAGGTGGCAAGAAATGTTGAAAGTAAAAATATGGCTATGACTACTAGAAGGACCTATCCTAACATCTATAGAGATAACAATGCTCCTTCTCCTAAAACACCTAAGTTTGTCATTTCAAATGTCTTCCTAAAGTTGGTTTTTACATAGTTTAAAAGTTTTTGGTCACTACCAGTCATCAACATAAATAACAAGGATTATGATATGGCTTCCTACTTTCTTGGTATAGACATTAGGATCGGAATGACATCTAGTCTAGCCAGTGTCAATAAGAAATCCATCCATTTTGGAATACCAAGCTTGGGGAGCATTCCTAACACCATAGATATTTCTTAAGGTTGTAGACAAGGCTAGAGTTATTCTGGACATAGCCAAGAGGCTATTCCATATAGTTTCTTCATGCAAATCCCCATGCAAGAAGGTGGAGTTGAAATCCATCTAATGGACTTCCCATTTATGTGAGGTTGCAAGGGATAGAACAAGGCAGATGGAATTCATTTTGGCTATAGGGGAAAAGGTTTCATTATAGTAAATTCCTTCAACTAGGGAAAATCCTTTCAAAACTAACCGATCCTTATGTCTTTCAACACTTCCATATAATGCATACTTAGTTCTATAGACCCATTTACATTTGACAATTTTTGTTCCTTTCATAAGAGGTACAAGATCTTAAGTATCGTTTTCAATTAAAGAATGATACTCTTCATTCATTGTTGTATCCCAATCTAGATGACCTTAATCTTTTACTAATGTTCATGGATTACGAGTCTCTAAAAATTGAGCCAGAAGAGAATATCATTGTTGGAAATGTGAACGAGTCCGATGTTGATATGAAGGATCACCGACAAGATCAACAATTGCTTCTCATGTTGAATGGACCCATCTAGGAAGCGATGGTGCTAGTGCAGGTTTAGGTTCAATGGAATCATCTAGAGGAGGGTGAGTAGGTGGAGGTGGATTTTCATCCTCACTGTCATCATCTAAAGAATAAGAAACCAAAATGGTAATAAAATAAGTCACAAATGTCGATTATGGCTTGCAGGCTGAAGAAGTCACAAACGCTGGATTAGGATCGCAAGACAAGATATTTTCATCAAATTTAACATATCTTCTAATAACAATTTCATTACAATGTGGTTGAAGAAGTTTGTAACCTTTGACATCTTTAGAATAACCAAAAAATATACACTTCTCACTTTTAGACTGCAATGCTTTCCTTTTCTCATCGGGAATGTGAGCCCATGCTACATTGCCAAATACATGGAAGTGACTTACATCTAGCTTAAGTTTAGTCCATGCTTCTTCTAGTGTTATATTTTTAAGAGATTTTGTGGGAGTGTGGTTTACTATGTAATTTGCATATTTAATGGCTTCCACCCAATAATTTAGACTTAATCCCTTATATTAGATCATACAATTGGCTATTTCTTTTAATGTACAATTATTTCTCTCAACAACACCATTTTTCTATGGTGTATATGGTGCAACGTGTTTCATTTGGATTCCTTGTGTAGTGCAGTAACTTGCAAAATTATTATTTACATATTCACCTCCATTACCTATTCTTAATATTTGAAGTTAATGTCCAGATTACTTTTCTACAAGGGCCTTGTAGGCCAAAAAATTGTCAAAAACTTATTTCTTAAGTTTTAGGAAGTAAACCAAAGTGCGACTGGAAAAGTCATCAATGAAGGTTAAGACATACTTGCACCTAGAAAATGAAGGAAAAGAAAGTGGACCTTACAAGTGTTGGCACAAGGGTAGACCCAGGGTTCAATGCTTCAACAACACACCAAAAAAACCCTAACTACCGACCCTTTCAGCAACACCTATGAAGAAGATGAAGTCTCACCCGAGGTAGAGGCAGGGGTGGTTACAGGACTCAAGTGTCTACAACCTAGCCAAGACACATATCTGTGATTACAGTACTTAACAGAGCATTTAGCAATTAACATTCATAAGTATTTAACCCTTATTCACATTGCAGGAGCAAACCCTAATTACATAACAATGCAGTATTCAACAAGATCTAACACATTCAAGCACTAAGCACATCAAAATGGATCAAATCTGGCATTCATTCACATTGCTAAGAACTAATCTACTATTATTAGATGCATCTAACATATATATTACTGGATTAAGCATAAATCACATGAATAACACAACAACCATAATGCACAAAGAAACCACAACACAAGATATACGTGGTTCACCCCAGCGTGGGGCTACGTCCACCAACTCTTCTTCTTCTTTATTGTTTTCTATCAATATTCTTACATGCACTAAGACACAAAGCCCACTCTTCATAGGACAAGATATTTTCATGCACCTCGCCAGATCCTCCTTCCCCGAGCTAGGTCACAGCACAAAGCCTTCTTACAGTCTGGACATAAGATTATTACAATCACTTTCACTTAGCTCTACAAGCCTTAACAAAATATGCACAGAGCATTCACAACTAGTTGCACTTAGCTCACCAACCACTTAGGTCTAGTATCTAACATCTCTTACATCACCTAGATATCTATTTATATATTACAAAAGGGGCCTAATCATGGGTAAACCCATGGGCTGACATCCCATACCCATTACATAAACCCTAAACCCAAACATCCCTAAAAAGGGGGTGAGATCCCGCGATCTCTACTTCTCCTTGCGATTCGCCTTCGACCAACCTGTAGAAGTCCCAAAAATGGTCAAACATGACCAAGGTTCTTCAAAGCTTGGTCAATGGCCAACATGCCCCCAACACTCACCTTTGACTCGTCCCGAGTCACTCTGATTTGGGTAACTCTGCCTCAAAAGCCTCGATCCTAGCTCAAGTTACCTCGACCTCTTGCTTTTCCAAAGCCTCCTTCACCGGGTAAAAGTCTTGTGGGTCTGGTCCTTGCATTCTTAATCCGGTGATCCGATGGATCAACATCGTATCTACGTTTATATGTCTGTCCAACCATAGATAACTGCCATGGAAGAACGACAACAGGATTTTAACGCATGCGTTAACCTCCTGATCCCTTCCAAAGTGTGGCATATTCATCACAATAAGGATGGTGGACCGCACGATGTCCATGGTCCACAGTTGCGGGATTATCTTTGACTTCTTCCGCATTGTCTTGGTCAATATTTGTGTGGGGTGAGCATGCCATAGTTCTTGCGATCACCCAAGTTGAGGCCACTGATCTTCAACGTCATAATCTATCCTAACTATGGTCCAACTGCGCGTATCCCCTTCAGGAGGTACATAGTGATCAAGGTGTAGTTGAAGTCCCTCAAGACATTTTCACGACTAACCGCACCAGCCAGAGGTGGGATATAGTCGAGCAAGATAGATGGGATGAGCTTCATGTTTGCCAAATCATCATGATGCTTGGTTCGTTTCTTAGTCACAGTTCTAGAGGGCCCAGATCGATGTGCAGTCAATGGGTATGCTTTCACTCCTCTAGTTGATGAGGCCTATACCCTACAGACTTGACCTTCTCATCCATTAGATCGATTAGAATTTTTTCTATGGACTTTTCCATGGCACTGCGCTCACTCGACATACACACTCGAGATCAGATATCTCAGTTTGGTGAAAAAACACTCAATATAATAGAACAGGTGGCGAAGTCTCAATAATCACAATGTAGTAATAGTCATCTCTCTGTGGGCTTGAATAATCACTATTTGCAAAAGTGTTCTCGGTGCAACGTTCGACGGGATAAATAGACAATGTCGTAACATAATCCTCCAATGGGTCAAAAATCCTTAATCAATGCAATTCCATCTCTTATGGTGCATTCTCAACGGTCCAATGGTGATCATTCTGGCCATAACTACATTTCTAATCATTCTAGAGCATCATTCTAACGGTCATAACACCTCCAATGATGATATTTCTCCGCCGTGGAAAAGTGCCAATCTGCGTTGTTCTGATATTCCGACGAATTTGAAGCTTTGTAAACCTCCCTTTCTGTGAAGTCCTCTCTGGAACTTCTTGCAATTTTTCTAACTTTGCTTTCTTCTTGCTAAGATTTCTAGCTTTCTTTCCTTTGATTTGAGTCACTAGGTTCATTTTTCCATTATTGTTCTTATCCTCTCTTAGCATAGTAACTTCGCACTGCTGAGGATCTTTCACAGGGTTCAAGGGTAGTACTTCTTCTCTTTCTGGGGTAGGTGCTCTACTGTCCTGTATGGAGAGGTTTTTCAAGTCTGCCTGGGTTCTTTCAACTTCGACATCCAAGTATCTGGTCCTTAGTATCTTCGACATGTTCTCATGTTCTTTTATTAAGTGCACTATTCACCTAGCCATGAAATCCTTTAAATCTTGCTTCTTCTGTTCGAGAGCTTCCTCTTCTTCTTTTCTTCGGATCTGATCTTTCTTAATCTAGGTTTTTCATAGCAACATAGAAAATAGGGCATTGTTCTCAACAAATTTAATGACCTTGAATTATTCCTCTGTCAATGTTCCATGAGCACTCATAGGTATCTGGGTAAGTCTTCCACATAGGTTTATCAGCTTTCCTTTAAATAATCCTATTCCTCTCAATGAAGGAACCATAGTTGGATTTCCCAAGGTTTCCCAAGTTATTTTTGTCATGATATTCACCTTTGTTTCCTCATCCAGAACACAGTCTATGTCGAAGTCTTCTATTCTTGCTTCTATGCATTATTTCTCTTTTAAGATCTCTGATAAACTGATGTCTCTGTGATCATTCAGGGTTTCTTTCATCTGCAATAATACAGTCTCTAATTCTTTCTGGGGTTCTACCATAGTCTTAGTCTCTTGGTATTTCTCATGGTTTTCTTGTCTCATATTCATCTTTTCAACTTTAGCAATCATTCTAGGGCAATCCAAAACTTTGTGGTCCATATCTTTACAATAAAGACAACGCGAACCTCTACCAGGGAATTCCTTAGCAAGATGTCTTGGCTTTCTGCAACTGTAACAATGAGTTAATCCTCTCTTTCTCTTAAATGATCCCCAACCTTTCCTGTACTGCACACTGGGATCATAGTAACTAACCTACAAAAAATTATTTCTGGGATCCTGCATCCATTTGTTAATCCAAACATTCTTTTTGTGCATATGAATAACATATCTTTCACTATTTCTATCAGATATACTCATATCAAATCTTCTTTCTTCTAACCATGCCCTAGCTTTCAGATTAGGAAAAAATCTATCAAGATCCATTCTTTCAAAAAAAAAAAAATCACTTATCTTACCTTTATCAGAGTACAAAGATTACATATCTTACCTCTTTTCTTCATATCTGATTCCTTTCTTAGCACAGATATCCACAAATCAAGTGGAATATTGCACACTAAAGCAACAAATCTACACACAGAGCTTTCTCTTTTCCTCTGTTCCCAACAATCAAAGTTTTAGGTCCTGACAACAGAACCATTTGTTGGCACAAGGCCAGTCCCGGGGTTCATTGCTTCAACAATGCACCAACAAAACCCTAACTACTAGCCGTTTCGACAACTTCTGCGAAGCAGATGAAGTCTCACCCGAGGTAGAGGCAGGGGTGGTTGCAGGACTCAAGTGTTTACAACCTATCTGGGACACATATATGTGATTACAATACTTAACATAGCACTTAGCAGTTAGAATTCATCAATATTTACCCCTTATTCACATCGAAGGAGAAAACCCTAATTACAGAACAATGCAATATTCAACAAGATCTAACACATTCAAGCACTAAGCACATCAAAATGGATCAGGTCTGGCATTCATTCACATTTCTAAGCACTAAGCTACTATTTTCAGATGCATCTAACATATATATTACTGTATTAATCATAAATCACATGAATAATACAACAACCATAATGCACAAAGCAACCACAACACAGGATATACGTGGTTCACCCCAGCGTGGGGCTACATCCACTAACTCTTCTTCTTCTTTATTGTCTTCTATCAATCTGCTTACATGCACTAAGCCACAAAACCCACTCCGCATAGGACATAAGATCTATGCACACCTCGCCATATTTTCCTTCCCCGAGCTAGGTCATAGCACAAAGCCTTCTTATAGTCTACACACAAGCTTCTTACAATCACTTGGACTTAGATCTGCAAGCCTTAACACAATATGCACAGAGCATTCACAACTAGTCGCACTTACCACACTAACCACTTAGGTCTAGTATCTAGCATCTCTTACATCTCCTAACTATCTATTTATATATTACAAAATGGGCCTAATCATGGGTAAACCCATGGGCCGACATCCCATATCTGTTACATAAACCCTAAACCCCAAAATCCCTAAAAAGGGGGTGAGATCCTGCGATCTCCACTTTGCCTTGTGCTCCACCTTCGACCAACTTGTCAAAGTCCCAAAAATGGTCAAATATGACCAAGGTTCTTCAAAACTTAGTCAAGGGAAAACAACAATTCATTGTGACCAAGATGCAAAGGGGCCAAGACGTGCCTAGATGCAATTTTTTCAAAACTGTTCTGACGATGTTTTTCGAGAACACACAACATCTTTTTAAGAAACAAGAGGAAGACCAATCACCATCTATTGATTACATAGTTGCTAAAATGAGTGATAGTTTATATGACCAAACTTCTCATGCCAAAGTTTGCTCAAGTCAAAAAAATGGATGGAAAAGATGATGACCCAAAGTTGTCAAACTTATACAACCTGGTAATATCATGAACAATTCCAGTTGTAAGAGCATGCTCATGATATTTTAGATCATTTATTACAACTTGGTGAGGTGAAAAATATAAAGTTTTACCTTCACCTAAATGAGTGATTTGATATACTAATAGAAAGTTGCAGGAAAGACTTGGAACACATAATACATCATTAAAATGACCATTTTCTACCTGCATTGTTCCATACCCTACAACACTAAGAGATCTATCATCACCAACAAATATTTTCTTGGTGTTACATTCATATAGAGAATAAAATATGGATTTATCCTTATCCATATGATAATATTCTCTAGAATCAATAAGCCACTCATTAGAAGAAGAAGTAGGATTTGCATTGAAGGAGAAACTAGAAGCAGAAAGTGCATGTCCATGAGAAGAAGAAGAAACATAATCAATATTGATGTTGTTCTTCTTCATTGTTGCTTCTAAAGTTTCCATCTTTTTAAAACATTTGGAATCATCATGACCATATTTTCTACAAAATTTGCAATGTCTGTCAGTCTTCTTACTTTTATATTTTTCTCCTTTGTCACCATTAGGAGAGGAAGTTGGCTGAGAGGGTTTGGGACTCTTGTTTTGTTTGTTGTTGTGGTGAGGATGTTACTTCCTGGGATTTTTGGGTTTATCTTTCTACTGGGCCACTAAGGCTTTGTTGGAGGTACTTGTAGTGCTGATCACTCCAATTTGTAGAATCTTATCCTTCTCTCTAATTAAATCATCACAAAAGGAATCAAGAGAGATATTTTTATAAGAAATCTCTAGAGCTTCTTTGGCAGCATAAAAGGTAGATAAAAAAATATAATATGCACTATCAATATTAGCAAGAATAAATTATATGGAACGCTCATCGTCCAACTTTATGTTACATTGTTCACATAAAATTCTAAGTGTTTTGAACTTAGATAAATAGTCTTCAATGAAAGAAAAATCATTTGGACTTAAATTCATTATATTATTTTATATCTAGTGGGCTCGAATAATATCATGTTTACCAAAAACAGATTCAAGATTTTCCCAAGCATTATCCAAGTCATCAATTCCTTGAAGGTGAAACCTTATATCAAGGGAGAAGGAAATTCCATTCATTCCACATGCTTCGTCGGTTTTATTGGCCCATTTGACTTATTTTCGTCATCACTGGGTTCTATTTCTTTCCCAATGGTAGTTTGGTAAAATCCTTTACTTATTAATAAGTCCTCCATATGGGATTTCCATGAGAATTAGTTGGTACTAGTAAGAAAAATATCATTAGGATAATCCATATTAGAATATGCAGGAAAATATGAAAGTAATGGTTTGGATGGAAAGATCTCAAAAAAATAGGTTATTTAAAAAAAACAACAATGAAAATGGACTTTGGATGTGAAAGTTATGCCCTTTTGAAAAAATGCATAAATGGTAAACAAAGAGCCATGTGGAAGATAGAAACTGGTCCACGTTGTGTTATAGCCTTAATTTCCACCCTACAGGATAGAAGGTAATTCACAAGAAGATGAAATCCAAAATGCATGTTTTTCCTAAGATTTGAGCCCTTTTTCAAGATCATTGCGAAACTCATAGTAGACAACAAGTGATGAGCCTCGCATGACATTGGTAGTTCAACAAGCGATGACCCCTAAAAATTCTATATTTAGGAACTTAAGAGGAGATATGCGAGGGATGAGTTGTATCTTCATGGAAAGGGCCTACGCATCCAAAATATTTGATTCTATAGTGTTCTCTAGAAGATCTAGGATCTCTCCCAAGATTCCTCCAAATAACTATATAACAAAGGAAAGTCTTGGGAGAAAAAGGGAAGAATTGAAGAGTAATGTTATGTTGTCCATTTGCAGAGGAGATTGTCCTATTCATCACAACCAGAAGTTAGATTACCTATCTTGACAAAGAAGTTGAGGAGAATCAAGGAGAAAGGGAGAATGGCATCATCATCAAACCTATGAGCTTGATGTAATTTGTCTATGATAATCTAATACATGGATGATTTTCCCCCAAATTGTTTATGTTAGATTCATGAATGGTTTGGATTTGATTCTATGCATGATAAATCAAATTAGATCTGAGGTATTTTTATGATTTATAAAAGATTGGAATTGTTTGTTTCTTTTGTGCAGGGATTAGGTTGTAGGAGTTGGAGTTTGTTTTCAGAAGCTGCAACAACCAGGATACATAGGAACAACCTTTAGATACATGGTATGATAGTATATCATTCTTTAGTGTAAAAGAGATTACTTTCCTTAGATCTAGAAAACCATAGAAGTCTACCACCTTCCTATCTAGGATAAATAGGCAGATCCTAGGGATATTTTGTTGACAATCCAGTGAGATCTCCATGATATTTATCCCATAACAAAACTAGTGATTCCACTAGGAAATAATCCTCTCTAGTTTGAGTTTCTTTGCTAATCCTTTTCCTCAACTTGATTGTGATTTTATTTTGTTTTTCTTCCATAGATTCCATCATATCCTAGATTTATCAAATCTGATAGATTTGAGATAGATCTGATAGATCTAGAATAGATCCATCCTTTCCTAAAAAATAACAATTTTCTTCATCATCATTGGCTAAAGAACAATTGTCATGTGATGACCCTCACTGGTTGACTAGCCTGTGTCTTAGGATGATGTGTCAAAACTGCAGAATTGCAGAGATACCCATACTTTAGAAAGTGGATTAGTCCCTCTGATCCATTAAGTCTTTGAGTGGTCTATTCTGATAGTGATCTTCCCTATGTTTTAGTTATTTTTTCACATGCTTTTCTTTCAAGTGGTGTTTTGAGTGCATTTTTGTGGCTTGTTTGCATTTCTTGGATAGGGTCCTTTTCTGTCTAAGAGATTCAATGAAGTTGGGTATAGAACCCAACAGATATGATCATATCTGGTAATGTTTGATACTCTTTGCATTGGCTCTCCTGGTGTAATTATTGATTCATTACTAGATCTATCCTCCTAGGTGAGTTTTGGGTGAGATCTTGGTAGAGACATTGGAGTGGGATGATCCAACATAATTTCCAATCCCCCACAACCCATTCGTTTATTGTTATTGTTGATTTTCCTTTTGCATGCATATTCTTTCTTAGATCAAGAATATTTTTTCACTATAATTGGAAGAAATAAATAAAAAAAAGACAAAAAATTTGCATGCTTGAGTGATTTGAAGCATTAGTGAAAAGAGTGCATTAGGATCATTGTTTGGTTTCAAACACATGAATTTTTTTTAGATATGAATTGTTTGTTGGTGGCTTGGTGTTGTTGGACAGGTAGTTCGAATAATGAAGAATGAGGGTGCATGCAAAAATAGTTAGGAATGCAAAGGAGATAGATGCACAAAAACATGAAGGACAATAGTTGAGAATGTAAAGGCAACATCCATGCACAAAGATAGTAAAAGCACGCTATAAAATTGAGTTGTAATCATGAGGTGTCATAGGGTTTTGGGATAAGAAAATAGGGGTTTGAGTGCTAAATTCTATGTATAAATATGTAATGGGTTTGGAAGAATGGGGTTTGCAAAGAGAGGGAGAGAATAGACTGAGAATGAGAGAGAGTCTATGTCAGATAGTTTAGGGAGAGTTTTTCAAAGAGAGGCTTGCACTACAGAGCGACTAGGAAAGATGGGTAAGTATGTCATGATGTATATATTGTAAGCGCAATGCACAATCCCGAGATGATTGGACAAAGAATAATAAAGAAGCCAACTATTGTGGACATATCCCAAAGTTTGGGTGAACCACGTTAAATTCTATGTCTACATTTATTTTTATGCGATTGTTCATGAATGTTTTATTTATGCATAACTAGATCTAGATCTGTGTAGTAGATAATTGATGTGCAATAAAGATGAATGATATAGTGGATAGTTTATGTTGCAATATGTATCACAGTGATGCTGCATAATTGAAGTTTACTAATTAATAAATGGAAAGAGATACATAGTACTTCACATAGGGTAGATAAGTAAGAATTAACATGACGATAGCTTCCCATCCCCTCATCCTTGCAGAAACTTGGTTCCCATAGCCCCAATAGATTTCTCGGGTGAGTCTTCACTTGCATGAAGGTGATGCTAAAAGGGTTGGTGTCTATAGGGTTTGTTGGTAGAATAAAATGAACCTAGGCTCTTATGCACACCAACAAATGGTTCCATTTCCGGTCTTAAATAGTTGATCATAGTCCTAAATTGACTCATTTGTACTTGTTTGATTTCCTTCAACTTTGTAATGTACTGCGATTCATACTTTGCTTCTTGAACTCTTTCAACAATGCTTTTCTAATTTATTCTAACATACTTGCTTGTCCTATAGGTGTGGTACTCTGCATTTTCAGATACCAGACTAATGCGCGGCCTCTAAAAGTTGTTTCCAACTACACAATCTTTACAACCTCATCTTGACCATTCTTCTAAGAAAAAATTGTTTCACATACGAATAGATGTTGTTCTAGGTCCCTCGACCCAACTCTCTGGAACTCAAGCAGTCTTAGTGTGTTGTCTAACCCTGCCATGTTGTTTTGTGTAATACCTCCCCTTAGCAATGTTGGTTGACTCTAACTTGACGTACTACTTTCATTGCTCTATCTATTTCTACTCTTCCTTCCCTTGCTAACTATAAGTTCTTTTGAAAAATCCTCAAATGTTACTTCCAATCAAGGTGACACACATGGGGTCGTGGAATTGACACAAGATCTAGTCTGAGTAGGACTTATTGATTCTTCTATTATAGGACTAAACTAAGAATTATCTTCCTCTCCTTCTATGTATGGTATCTCTACGATCTGGACTATTGCACAGGGTTCTCTCCCCTCAGGCTCACTATGTGACCTTCCTTTCTCATCCCTAGTCTTCATCGTCCTGTACCTTCTTCCACTGCACATTAATCCAAACTCATCTTCCTCTTATGATACACCTTATTTTTTACTCTTCTCCTCCATTTCTTCTTCATTTATTCCTTCATTCTTTCCTACCTTCAGGCTATCCTCTTATCATCTCTCAGTTCCCCTATGTGCACGAAGCCCCTTAGAAATAATAATCCATCGTAATCACACACTTGTCACACAAAAACATCTTTATCTAGGTACCCAATGTTTACATAAACCTTCCATTCGGTCCTTTAAAGAAATCCCTCTCTCCAACATTGTATGACTCAGTGCAATCTATCAAAAATTATGTCATATAACCTCCCAATATATTGTTCAACCAGAAATCAACTACATGAGAAGTCTTATTACTTACATAATTCAATTATCTTACCAACTCAGGATTCTAGTTCCTCGATGTTGTAGTTTGGTACCTTCTAGTACTATCCACTAGTCTTTCTAACCACTCAGCTAAGATAATTGGAAATTCACCATAGAAAATCTCATGCAACACTGTGTACACATACCTTTGCATCCATTGCTCATTTTTCATCCAAGGGTTTCTATTCTCTTTCTGATCAAATTCTCGTTCCTTCCTTTCTATCCATTCGGTGATCTCTTTCATAGTCAGCCTCCAAAACATTCTCTCAATCACACATTCCAGGTCCTGACAATGGAACCATTTTTTGGTGCATGGTTGTAAGACCCTAAGTTCAGTTTATTCTACCAACAAACCCTATAGACACCAACCCTTTTGGCATCACATGCATGCAAGTGAAGTCTCACCTGAGGCATCTATTGGGGTTGTAGGAACCAAGTTTCTGCATGGATGAGGGGATGGGAGGCTATCATCATGTTCATTCTTTCTTATCTACCTTGTGTGCATTATTATGTATCTCTTTCCCTTGATTAATTAGTAAACTTCAAGTATGAAACATAATTTTGACAGAGATTACAACATAAAATATCCACTGTAACATTCATCTTTACTGGGCATCAATTATCTACTACACAGATATAGATCTAGTTATGCATAAACAGAGAATTCATGACCAATCACATAAAAATAAATTCTGACACATAATGTAATGTGGTTCACCCAAACTCAATTTAATGTGGTTCACCCAAAATCTGGGCTACATCCATAACGAATGACTTATTTTTTATTCTTTGTGCAATCATCTCAAGCTTGCACACTCCACTTACAATACTTCCCCATCTTGCCTAGCCTCTCTGAAGTGCAAGCCTGTCTCTGCAAAACTCTCCATAAACATTCATACATAGACTCTCTCTTATTCTCATTCTATTCTCTCCCTCTCTTTGTGAACCTAATTCTTCCCAATGCATTAAATATTTATACATATAATTTAGATCTCAAAACCCTATTTTCTTATCCCAAAAGCTTATACAGGGTTTCCCCAGGGCATATGTGGTGTTGATGTGCATGCTTACTTATCTATATAGTTATTGCTATTTGGTTATGATTTGGTATTGTTGAAGTGTATTAAGTTGGAATCAAAGTATTGAAGAAAATAAAAGAATTAATCCGCATAAGAAATCAAGCTCATAATTTAACATGGTATCAGAGATTAGGGTGTGTTAAATGTTTTGAAGTGCAGCAATAGGTACACACAGATCCAAGCTAGCTTGAATAATTTTCTAGTGTGAGGTCCATGGCATCGTCCATTTCATTCGGGGACGAGGATAGGCTCGAAGGAGCTACCAACTTCAATGTGTGGAATCTCTAGATAACAAAAAGCTTGCATGAGTATGATCTTGAGCAGTATATGACCACAATGGTGGAGGAACGCATGAATAATGTAGGAAGAGAGGCCTTTAGGAAGAGTCAAGAAAGGCCAAGCAAATCGTCTTTGACTCAGTCAAAGACAATATAATGCCTGCAATGACTTCGTTAATGACTGCCAAGGACTATATGGATACCTTGGTGAATCTATATAAGAAATAGGCTCCAAGTCAGAAGAGGAAACTTAAGCACAATATTAAGTATTTGAAGATGGATAAAGGTGAATCAGTGGCATATTTTTGTTCCAGGATAGCCCAGATCATAGATCAACTTTTGGTTACAAGGGTGACAATGGACGATGATGATTTAGTGGATGTCATTTTTGTTGGTCTTCCTTCTTCATGGGAGATATTCTTATCCAGTGTAAGTGGGAGAGAGACTCAACCCACGTTTGAGAGGTTATGGCATGATTTCCTCCAGGAGGAGAGTCGCACAACTACTAGGAGCGAGCCAACGAAAGAAGAGAACTCATATTTAGCATCAATATTCAAGGGAAAGAAGAAAGGCACTTTCCATAAAGGCTCTCAGAGGAAGCCAAACACCAAAGGTACATTCAAAGGCAAGAATATTGATACATCTAAGATTAAACAATTTAGTTGTAATAAGTTGGGCCATTTTGATAAAGATTGTTGGTTTAGAAAGAAAAATATTGTTGGTTTAGAAAGAAATATCTTAGGAAAGGGAAACATCATGCCTCAACTATTGAGGATGATGAATCCAAAAGAAATCAGAAAAGTCCTTCTAATGAGAAAGAAAATAAAAAATAATATTACTTGGTTTCTACCTTATCCAGTCCAATTTTCACGGGGCCGAAAACTTGGTTAGTAGATAGTAGTGCATCAAAGCACATGACATGGTTCAAGGACATCCTCTCAGATTTCGAGACAAAATATTTTGTAGAGCATGTTGAGATTGGGAATGACAAATACTACATGATAGAGGGAGTAGGCTCTATCTCCTTCAGATTGGAATCTGGGGCTAGACTTCATGTTGATGAAGTATTATATGTTCCAGGGCTCAAGAATAATCTACTATCAGTTGCAACCCTTGAGGAAAATGGATATTGGGTGATCTTTAAGGACAGGAAGGCACTACTATCGGCTAAAGGTAGCCACTTAAGTACAACATAACCCATTGGAACTCGCAGTGGAGGACTATATGTCATGCCAGGATAGTTAGTTCAAGCATTGGCTCATGATGCGACTAGCTCCAACGAGTTGTGACACAGAAGACTTGGACATCTTCATTACAAATCTCTTCCAGATCTACAGAACATGGTATGTGGCATGCCCTCTATTTCTCTTAGTAAAAATACTTGGACATATTTATTACAAATCTCTTCCAGATCTTCATAACATGGTATGTGGCATTCCCTCTATCTCTCTTAGTAAAATAAAATTTGTAGGATGCATGCTAGGTAAAATATAAAGAAAAAATTTCCTAGTAGTGACAACAGACCTCATGGCATCTTAGGATCTTGTTCATTCTGATGTATGTGGTCCCATTTCATCTCCCTCACTCAGTGGTTGTTTGTATTATGTCATTTTTATTGATGATTAATCAAGAAAATGTTGGATATATTTCCTTAAAGCTAAAAGTGACACATTTGATAAATTCAAAGAGTATAAATCCTTTATTGAAAAGAAGACAGGGAGACACATCAGAATCCTTAAAATAGATAATGGAGGAGAGTTTGAATCTCTCCAGTTTGAGGACTACTGCAAGTCAGCAGGAATCAAGAGACAATTGACCATGCCATATAACCCTTAGAAAAATGGAGTTGTTGAGAGGAAAAACAAGACAATTTGTGAGGAAACGAAAGAAATACTATTTGACCATGATCTGCCAAATTATTTATGAGTAGAATCTACCTCCACTACCGTGTATATTCAAAATAGGGGTCCACATGATATGTTGAAGGACAAGACTCCCGAAGAAGTCTTCTCGGGGATCAAACCTGAAGTAGGGCATTTAATTATATTTGGGTGTCCTGTCTATATTCATGTCCCTAAGGAAAAGAGGACAAAGATGCAACCCTCAAGCAATGAAGGGGTTTTTGTGGGGTACAGTGAGAAATCCAAGGCTTACAAGATTTATGTACCAGATTAGAGGCAAATAGAGGTAAGCAGAGAAGTGACTTTCCATGAGGAAGGTGCATTTAAGAAATCTAGAGAACTTCAGCAGGAATCAAAAGCAATTCAACCAGCTTCACCCTCTTCTAAAAATGAAGAGTCAGATGATGAGAGGGAGGAAGCTCGTGAAGGGCCAAGTAATGAGCCCCTAGAACCTGATGAAGTGTTAGAAATAACTATTAAAGAACCTCTAGCCAAAAGGAAGCTAGGGTGGCTTAAAGAAATAATGCAAGAAGCAGAAAGGATAGTTTCTCCCAAAGGAACCTTCAGGGAAAGGAAGAGGCCTCACAGGTTTGGAGGCTATGTTGCACTAATGAGCAACATTAGTGATGATGAACCTTCTTCATTTGAAAAAGAAGATAAATTACAAGTATGGAAGGATGCCATGCTTGAGGAATACATGTCTATTATAAAGAACAATGTTTGGGACATTGTGCCAAGGCCAAAAGACAAATCAATGGTTTCTTCCAAATGGATCTATAAGATTAAACATGTAGTTGATGGAAGTGTGGAAAAGTTCAAAGAAATATTTGTAGCCAAAGGATTCACTCAGAAAGAAGGAATTGACTATGAAGAGAATTTTTCCCTTGTAGCCAGGTATACCCCCATTCGAATTATTATTTCTTTAGCATCCGTTCTTGGTTGGAAGCTACATCAGATGGATGTAAAAACAACATTCTTGAATGGAAAGATTGAACAGGAGGTCTTTGTGGAATAACCAGATGGTTTTGTACTGCATAACAAAGGCACTCATGTATGTAAGATAAGGAAGGCCTTGTATGGTCTTAAGAAGGCTCCTAGATTTTGGTATGATAAGATTGATGGCTTTCTTAAAAGCCTCGGCTTTCATAAAAGTGATGTTGATGCAAATCTGTACTTCAAGGTAAGAGGTAACCAACTTGTTATAATAATCATGTATGTTGATGATATTTTTATAGCAAGATATGAAGGGCTAATAACCTAGTGTAAGAGGGATCTAACCTCAGAATTTGAGATGAAAGACTTAGGCTTGATGCATTACTTCCTAGGATTGGAAATGTGGCAAAGACAAGGTGAGATATTTCTGGCATAAGGAAAATACACAATGGATGTACTAAAGAGGTTTGGTATGATGGATTGCAAATTCATGTCTACTCTGATGGTTACCAACCTAAGGAAGTTGCATGATTCTAATACAGGTTCAGATTTGGTGGATCCCACCATGTATAGGCAACTGATTGGATCATTGATGTACATGATCCACACTAGGCCAAATATATGCTATGTATTGATTGCAATGAGTCAGTTCATGACTAAACCGAGACAGAGACACTGGGTGGCAACAAAGAACATATTGAGATATATCATAGGGACCATTACTTATGGTCTGAGATATACATCCAGTGGTGGTTTATTTCTTCATGGGTATGTAGATGTTGACTCGGTAGGAAGCCCATTGGATTGGAAGAGTACATCTAGATAATGCTTCAGTTTAGAATCCACTATGATCTCTTGGTCAAGCCAGAAGAAGGGATCCATTGGACAAATTACAATAGAGGCTGAGTACATTGTAGCAGTATGGCTCAGAAAATTGGTTTTTGGGTTGTTTGGTGACAAGCTTGAGATGACGGTGGTTCACTGTGATAATAAAAGTTGCATAAAATTGACAAAGAACCTAGTATTTCATAACAGGTCAAAACATATTGACATGAGGTACCACTACATCCCAGACTTGGTCCAGAGAAAAATTGTAAGGTTACAGTACATAGCCATGAGTGAGAAGGTAGATGATATCCTGACCAAGCCTCTAACCTCAAGACAGGTTGTGCAGTTGAGAGGCAAGCTTGGTGTGGCTGAGAATTACTCCCTTGCTGAGAAGGAGTGTTAAATTTGGCAGCATCGACAATCATTCTCCAATGAGAGGCCATATGGGCCACCTTGAGGCTAGCCAGGGAGATTTGGAGAATCAATCAGTATTGTGAGGTATTGACAAAAGCCAGGGGGAATGCACAACCTCTATGAGTCAAACCAAAAGTTGGGACGAACAAGATGCTATGTGATTCTAATGCAAAAGTAAGGGGGAACGCACAACCTCTATGAGCATAGACATTCTAGTGCAAAAGTTAGGGGGAATGTACAACCTTTGTGACCATAGACAAACTAGTGAAAAAGTCAGGGGGAACGTACAACCTCTGTGAGCCTAGTCAATCCTTGTGAACCATGAGAAAAAGTCAAGGCATCTAGCAAAAGTTAGGTTGAATATAAAATTCCTATGAGCTAGAAACAATTGATATTCCTAATATTGCAAATGATATAAATGTATTGATCTAGTGCATTGGCACATGTAACATTATCCGCCATGAAGAGAATTTTGAATTGCCTTGTAAAGAGTCGAGTTGTAACTAAAGTCTCATGTCTATTTCTATTTTAGAACTAAAGAGTAATGTTGAGTTGTAATTGAAGTCTTAAGTCTAGTTCTATTTTTGAACTAAAGTGTAATGTTGAGTTGCAATTGAAGTCTTAAGTCTAGTTCTATTTTTGAACTAAAGTGTAATGCTAAGTTGCAACTGAAGTCTTAAGTCTAGTTCTATTTTCGAACTAAATTGTAATGTTGAGTTGTAACTGAAGTCTCAAGTCTAGTTCTATTTTCTAACTAAAGTATACCAGTCTCAAGTCTAGTTCTATTTTCGAACTAAAGTGTAATGCTGGGCTGTAACTAAAGTCTCAAGTCTAGTTCTATTTTCTAACTAGAGTATACAAGTCTCAATTCTATTTATAAGTTCGAACTAAAGTATGAAGCTGAGTTATGATTAAATCATGCAAACAAGTTACTATTTTGAGCCTCTCCTCTTCTCCTTTTCAGCCTATATATGCAGAGTTTGACCCCTCTCTTCAACACAATTTGATATACAGGTTAAGGGTGAAGAAATACAGGAGCATATTAGTGATAAAGAGGCAACATAACAAAGAATCATATCAGTTCTGTATATCAGCAATAGAGGTTGCATATCAGAGGCGTATATCAACAACATAACAATGTTGTATATCAACAATAGAAGCAACATATCAGAGGTGTATTTCAACAAGGTATCTTAGGTCTTTTTCAGGTCAGAGTCATCTCGGAAAGATCTTTAAGAGAAGAACATTCATGGTGGATATTTGTAAGTGATCTTACATTATTAATGAAATAAAGGAATATCTTTTGCTAGGGTTTTTCTCCTCGTAGAGGGTTTCCCTAGGGTATATGTGTTGTTGATGTGAATGCTTACTTATCTACATAGTTATTTCTATTCGATTAAGATTTGGTATTGTTGAAGTATATTAAGATGGAATCAAAGTATTGAAAAAAATAAAAGAATTAATCCGCATAAGAAAGCAAGCTCATAATTTAACGATTTTCTATGCAATTCACAACCTTATGTCCAAAATTGTTACATGAATAACATAAAATAAGAAAGATAGTTTGATACCTAAGAGTTGTAGGTATTCTAAAATGAGTTACTCTTATGAACCCTTATTCTTCTTCAGGCCTTCTTGTTTCTGACTATTGATGATTCTGAAATATGAATCTTCTAGGCAAAGGAGTGTCTCTATGATATTCCTTGTAAAACTTCTTGTCTCCATTGATTGTCTCTGCATAGATTCTTGGTTTTGTTTCTTGATTTGTTGTTTTAGATATTGATCCATTTTATATTTGATTGTATCCTATTACAGACTTGTCATGATGTGGTTGTTGGCACAGGGGCAGACCTAGGGTTCAGATCTAACAATGCACCACCAAACCCTAACTATTGGCCCTTTCTGCAATGCCTGTGAAGCAAATACAGTCTCACCTGAAGTAGCAATAGGGTGGTTGCAGGACACAGGTGTCTACAACCAGAGGAAATGCAAAGTGGATCCAGGACAAAAACACACAACAATCTAGATATTCGTTACCCTACCTAAGATTACTTTATAGGTTATATCTCTGATCTAACACAATAATGCACTAATAGTATAACAGATGGAAAATAACATAGCACCAATCAGACAGAACAACAAGATATACGTGGTTCACCCTCTCCCTAGGGATACATCCACATAACTGTGTTTCTTGATATATTAGATGAAAACATACAGTTCTATCTACACACTTAGCTACATATCTCACTCTCTCTCTCTTCCTTTCTTCCTTCCCTGCGCACTCAGCTGCAGGGTTGATCTTCGCACCCAGCTAAAGATCTTTACAATACAGACTCAATATTGTTCTCAACAATAGTAATAATTATTGAGCAACCCTCTGGACTCTCCTACACCTTTATTTATACATTACATGGCAGAAGTCTAGGTGTCAAAACCCTAGATCCAAAACCATAGGTGCTAAAACCCTAGCTCCACTTGACCCACGATTTTAGGGCTTCGCTAGCCTGTCCTTCCTCCTTTTCCATGAGGTGATACAAAGAACATGTTGGTGTATTCTTTCACTCACCGAGTTGTCCATGATCCATCTTACTTACTTCTTTATCTTCCTCGATCTTGTCTTCCAACGACTAGATTTTCCTTTATTTTCTCCTTCTTTTCTACTGCTTTTCCCACTTCGACTCTTCCTCGATTTATGTGCCTTCTGCGCAGTTTGTACTTCACCTTTCTTCCTTAATATTCACTTTCTTACACTCCAAGACTGAACCTTCTCTTTTAATTCGACTTTAGACTACATGAAGCAGCCTGTGCTTTCTACTCAGGCCCTCCCATCATTGAGGAAACTGTATTTTGTGTGTCTGGTACCTAGTTTCAACTGCAGCTAGTACCTAGACCCTTCTTCCTTACTTTTACTGAGAGCTGTGAGGTTTCTGGTTATCATAATACAATTTCAACCGGCTCCCATTAACCAAACCTTCTTTCCATTCTCCATTAAGGGTCTGCAACTACGCAACTCCTCCTTCTGTAACATAGGAAACCTCAAATGGTCCTAGCTAATGTGTCCTGAACTTCCCTGGATGCTTCATGAACTTGTTGTCATATAACAATACCAAATATCCTTGCTTGAATGTCTTCCTCTTGATATGTTTGTCATGGTAAGCCTTTTCTCTTTCTTTCTGTACCTGTTGATGAAATCCTACAATAAACCTATCTTATTCTAGTTCCAGCAATTGCGCAAGCCTGTCTTGAACAACGCCATTGTCATCCATACCTATGAGGGCTGCAATTCTTAAAACAGGAACCAAGTATTCCATAGGTACCACTACTTATAAGCCATATACCAACTTAAATGGGGTATGCATTGTCATCTTCTTACAAGTAGTTCGATAATCCCACAATACTGTTGGAATTCTTAAATCCCAATCATCTTTTTTGACACTGCAAATCTTAGTGAGCACTATATCCAAGATTTTATTGAAAGCTTCAATTGTACCATTCACCTGCGGGTGGTATGGATTTCTCTTCTGATGATGAACTTCAAATTACTGAGACAAGGCTTCAATAGCTTTTTTTATGAAGTGTGTGCCTTGGTCACTCATGAGGATCTTCGGGAATCCAAACCTGGTTATAATATCCTCAAAAATGAACTGTGTAGTTGTAGCTTCACTACAGTCCTTAACTGCTCTTGCTTCTATCCATCTGGTTAAATATTTTGTCTCATTGGTAATGTATCGAGATCTTGTGTGCCTTCTCAGTTGTTTAATGGGTCCCACAAAGTCAATGGCCCATTTCTTGAATACTTGTAATGTTAATTGCGATGCTAAAGGCATCTCATCCCTTCTAGAAGGATTTCCTACTCTTTGACACACATCACAAGCTCTGTAGTATTCCTTAGCATCCTTATGTAAAGTAGGCCACCAGAGGCTAGCTCTGAGAACCTTATGCATTGTTCCTTTCCCTACATAGTGTCCTCCTACAATGCCTTCATGTGATTCTGCAAGAATCAATGGTCTTTCTACCTCCATAACACATCTCCTCAAGATTTCATCTGGTCCCATCTTATACAATTGTCGAGCTATAAGTTGAAAGTTGGCAACACGGACTACCAACTATTTCTTCTGAATGACCGTGTAATCACAAGGTGCCATTCCCGTGGACAAGAATTGGACTATCTTGGTGAAGTGGTCATCGAATTTTATGATAGCCAACAATTGTGCATCTGATAGTGTATCCTCCAAACCGGTAGGTTCCTCTCCATGTTCTAACCTAGATAAGTGATCAGGTCCTTTATTCATTCTTCCTGGCTTGACCACAATTTCAAAGGCATAGTCCTGGAATAGTAGTAGCCATATACATATTCTTCCCCCCAACACTGGCTTGTTGACTAAGTATTTCAATGCAAAATGGTCAGTGAACATCTTAAAATGTCCTCCTAACAAATAGTGTATAAACTTCTGCAGCACATATACCATAGCCAAGCCTTCTCTTTCAGTCGTAGTATAGTTCCTTTCAGTTGTAGAGAGCTTCCTGCTAGAAAAAGATATGGGGTGGTCAATGTCTCCTACACCTTTCTATTCTAAAACTGCTCCTAATGCTATTGATGAAGCATCAACATGAACATTGAATTCCTTACTCCAATCTGGAAAAACCAATATTGGTGCAGTGACCATTTTCTGCTTTAGTGTGTCGAACCTCTACTGACATTCTTCTGTCCATTGGAACTTATTGTCTTTATTTAGTAGCTTCTCCATAGGTGTTGTTATCTGTGCATATCCCTTAATAAATTTTCTATAGTATCCAGTGTGTCCCAATGCAGTGTGCAACTATTTGACCAAGGTAGGGGGGGTAGATGAATGATGATGGAAATCTTGGAAGGATCCACCAACAACCCCTGCTTACACACAATGTGCCCTAGAAACACTCCAAAGGGTGAAAAGAAAATATACTTTTTTAGGTTCATGGAAATCTAACATTGTCTACACTTATCTAACATTAATCTCAAACATTCAATATGGTCTTTCAGTCGGCTAAAAATAGTCCAATCATCAAAATATGCTTCCAGGAACTTATGTAAAAAGTATTTGAATGCTTTGAACACCACCCTATAAAACATGGATGGTGCATTATTTAAACCAAAAGGCATCACAACGTACTGGAATGACCCCCATTCTGTTGCAAATGTGGTCTTATGTTGATCTTCCTTAGCAATCTTGATTTGGTGATAACCTGAAAATCCATCCGTGAATGAGTAGACCTCCTGGCCTCCTACATTATCTAGAACCTCATCATTAAAGGGTGTAGGGAATGGATCATGTAGACATGCATTGTTCAACTTCCTAAGATCTACACAGACTATGATTTCCCCTATCTTCTTATCCTGGACTACCATAGGGCTAATCCATTCCGATTCTTCAACAGGTTCTATGATTCCTGCTTCCAACATTCTATCCAATTCAATCCTAAATTTATTCTTATATTTGGGATTCAGTCTGTAAGGTATCTACTTGATGGGTCTTGCATCTGGTCTGAGAGGGATTTTCATTTCTCCCATGGGCTCTTTAATGCCCTTCATATCTATGAACTTGGTTGGAAACAAGTCCTGATATTCATGTAGTAGCTCTGTGATCTTGCCAATAGTAGCATCATCCTAATAGTCTCCCACATTTGCTAATTTAGGTGTTTGCTTTGTTCCAATATTAACCTTCTTAATTTTAATGGGTTGTCCAACAAAGGTTAATTCAATCCCAGGCCCTTCTATGTCTCTGTGACCTTCAGTTTATGCAATGTTTATGCAATGTTTACATCTCTAGGGTCATCATCCTCATCAACGTTAATATTATAGAAATATTGTAACTGTTGAAGAGGCGCAGTCCATTCATCTTCTTCTTGCTCAAAAGGGAGGTTAGGTGCCTCCTCGAAGACCTTTTGTCTTACAATTTGTAACATCTAGTCTATTGTAGGGTACTGGCTTTCAAATAAGAAGGTAGCTATAAATTTCTGAATCATACCATACCAGTTTGTAGTGATGAGGCACAATTATGCTTGAAGATACTAGTTGATAGGTGCAGTATCCAAGGTGTTAATGAACTTATGCACCCATTGTTCTTTAGAAATTTTTCTCCATGCCTTCTCACAACTTCACGTGGTCCTTAGGAAAACTCTGCCTCGTGTATCAAACTTCACATCCTTATGCTTGGTCTGAAAAGTGCATTGTCAATAAGGTGTGATGTTCTTCTTGTGTGATCCCCACCATATAGTTGGTGTGGCTTTCAAGGCTTCATCCAATGCCAACATCCTTTGTTGCACTGGTACACTTTTCTCAAATTCAGCTAGAAATGTCAATCCATCAAATGTTGGAAGGTTACTTACTTCTGTGCCAATCCAACGAACTACTCTGGTTAATCTGACACATTGGCATGTGGAGACTTCATACATCCTGTTCTACCAATTTTCTAATTCCTCTTTTGAATCTAATGAACATGCACTTTCACTTCACCAGCTGAGATTTCTGTCTATTGTAGGATTAATGTAATCCTCCTGTCTTATTGTCAACTTGTAGATGTTCTCTAGCTCGTATGTGTGGTCTTCTTCCCTGATAGGTTTTGTGTATCTGCGACCTTCATCTGGGTCCAGAGATGCAATGAATTTAAGGTCATTACCCTCAAATGTCATTCTTCTTTTCTTTAGGTCAACAATAGTTGAATTGTTGAAATCCCAATCAATTCCTAACAACACAGGATAAGGACATCTATCATCAACGATCTCAATTACTTCGAAGTCTGCAAATGTCCTTACCCTTTCGACATCTACATGAAAATGCTCTAGTATTCCAAAGGGGCTCACTGCTTGATGATTATCCATCTTGAGCATGATAGGAGAGTAAATCAGTTTGGGTTTTCCCATCAGTGCCCAAGTCTGCTTCATCATAGACTTCCAATACCAAGTTGAGGACCACATAGTCCACATCATCATCTCCAATCTGAGCGCTAAGGTGCAATTCCTTGTTTGTTCTTCTTTTCCTTGATACTTGATTCACAACTCTACTCAGCATAGGATCTATTTTCCCCATTTCATACTGTCTTACCAGGTGTTGTAGCTCTTGTACAACCTTTTCATATTTAATCAAATTAATGCATGTATATAAGAAGTCCATTAGGTTGCTTATCTATTTTCCTTGTCTAGTTATAGCAGATTGATCAAATGCTGGTGGCATTTCACATTCCCTTACTTCTGGTTGTACCTTAGATGAAGAAGCTTGTCCTTCTACAAATTATTTCCTTTCTTCTTAAAAAGTATGCCTCTCTCTCCTTGGGTCAAACAATTGTTACTTCTTTGCAACTCTTCTAATTCTTGATTCCTCTACAGTCTTTCCTTGGGTCACTCTGTCTTCTCTTGTAACAACGCCTCCTCTAGTAATAACAATGAATCTAGGGTATTCAATATAAGGTTATGCTAATATTAGTTGAACTTGTTGGTTTCCTCCTCGTCTCTCCTCGATTTTGGTTAACAATACTAAACAATCTTCGATAAAATGATCAAATGAATTACAGTTGTTGCAAGTGGTACAAGGGTTCTAACAATACCTTTCCAAATGTCCTATTTGTGCATAGTTATAACAGATGATATGACCTCTACCTCGACCCATACCTCCTCCTCGTTCCCTTCCTCTGAATCCACCACAAGGGTTGAAGTTTCCTCTTTCTGGGGAGTTGAACTATGCATTATTTCCCTCTTGTTGTGTTTCTCCTTGAATCCTATATGTATCTCTTAATCTTTCATGCAAGAGATCATAAGCCCTACAATCCTTCTCATCGTGTCCCACAGATTTAGAGAATGTGTAGTAAATGTTGGTAGGTGTCTGGACATATTTTTCCATATAATAACATTCACCAGGGTGATGTCTCATTCTACATACTTCGCACCAGGGTACAATAGCCTACTTCAAAGGACTAGGTGCTTCAGAGACCAAGTATTCATGAAATAGAGGACAATGCTCTTTGTCATGGCCCTCTGATTTACATATTATGCACCATATATATTTTCTTTTCTCTTTTCCTTTATCCTTGTTCATATCTTTGACCTGTAAAGATAAACTAGTTAATTGATTCAAGGTTTGACTCATACTTGGGTTGGATTCTCCTATAGGGGCTTCTTCTAATTTCATGGCTATCTCCAATGCTTCAGCCTGTGAAGCAAGCTTTTGTTGCATCAAAGGAACTCTGATGTGTGGTAGGAGAGCAACTATGAACCATTCTTTATTCTATTCATCTAGGATCTGAAAAATCAAATGATCTGTCAAAGTCTTAAGCTTATGATCAAACTCCCAAATAGGTTCAGTGACCTTCTTCTTGATTTCTTTCAGCTCTGTAATGCACTACGAATCCGACTTAGGTTTCTTGAATTCTGCACTCAACGTAGTCTTAATGGTATTCAATAGTTTAGGTTGTCCAGGTCCTAAAGGAAACTTCATATACTAGTTCAGAGCGTGATCCCTCAAGGTAGTACTAAATTTATTTCTCTTAACAGCTTCGCCAGTGACCTGCTTGATGCTTCATACAACTTCACATAAAAACCAATGTTGTTCAAGATCTTCAGATCCATCTCCTCTAAAGATAGGTAACCTAATTTCATCTACCATAGATCTTCCTTTGTTTTTCGACTGAGTATGGGATAAACTTCTTGTAACAGTACTCTGATGGATCTAACTACTTTGGTTACTCTAGTTACTTAATGTTGCTAAAACAATAGGAGGAGTAATAGTACTTACTTCGACGGTAGGCGCAGTTCCTGAAGTTTTTGGCTCTCCTTGGAAAATTTCTTTGGTCTGTACTTCCTCTATTCTCATGGACTCTGAATTCTCTTTGCCCATTATATCTTATTCTTCTCCATTGTAGAATCTCTCGGCTCTGAATTTTTTCTTGAATAGGTTCGCAAGAGGAACCTCTCTGAACGACCTCCCACTACATGTGTGTCTAGCCTCTATGTCACTCTCACTATATGAATTCTTGAACATTAGCTTTATTGTATCTTCAGGATATTCTTCTCATGCAATAGCATATTAATCCTGAGCTTCAAAAAGTGTAGGAACTTCCCTCTAGGTCCTTTGAAGAAGTACCTCTCTTCTTGACTATATGATTCAACTCTGTCAATGTAAAACTCAGTAATGTACCCTCCAATAGTGATATAGAACTAGAGATCCACTGTTCTAGACACATTTTTATCAACTCTCTTGACCTTCTTGATCAACGTTTCCATCCAAACCACAGGTGGTCTAGATCTGATCTCAAACTGGGTATCTACTAATCTGGCTAACCATTCGTATAACTCCTTATAAACTCCTCCAAAGAAAATTTTGTGTATGTCGATAGAGATGTACCTTCCCAACTAGTCTTCTATACTAATGCCATGGTTCTTGTTATGGGCTTCAACAAAGTCCTTTTCTTGTTCTTCTATCCACTTATTAAGTTCTATCTTCGAAGGAAACCACCTTGACATTCCCTCAAAAATATCTCGATCCCAACAACGGAACCATTTGTTGGCACAGGGGAAGACCCAGGGTTCAACTCTAACAGTGCACCAAAAAACCCTAACTACTAGCCCTTTCGAAAACATCTGCGAAGTAGATGCAGTCTCACCTGAAGTAGCAATAGGGGGGTTGCAGGACACAGGTGTCTATAACCAGAGGAAATGCAAAGTGGATCTAGGACAAATACACAAAGCAATCTAGATATTTTGTACCCTACCTAAGCTTACTTTGTAGGTTATATCTCTTATCTAACACAATAATGCACTAACAATATAACCTATGGAAAATAGCACAACACCAATCACACAAAAGAATAAGATATACATGGTCATGTTGATTAAGGTTGGTTGTCATTGATGTCAACCCTTGAAGAAAGTCTAGTGGCACAAAGGTTGAGTAATGGACCCAAGTTTGTTTCATTTAAAGATGAATCATTATTTCCTTGTCATGGTTGATAATAAGTACAATTGGATGAAATCCAAAGTGGTTCCCTTAGGGTGAAATCCCTCACAGGAAGATGCTTTGCAGATTGAGTTATCCTAGAAGTATGGTTAGAGAACCCATGCTTATTTGTGGAATAATGAGATAAAGGACATTGAATTTGTCAGTGAAACTATCCTATTTATATGCATTTTCATGCCATTTCCAGTGGTATTTGGAACGTCACATAACTCCTCACGGTTAGAGAGTTATGGCCATGAGAAGTTGGAGAACCTAGGTTTGGGTAATGGACCCAAGTTTTTTTTACGGATAACGGTATGAGTTTTGATATATTTTTAGGTAACACTATTTTATATGGATAGTAAATGTCATTCCATTTCTAGTGGTATGTGGAACTTCACATAACTCCTCACGGTTTGAGAGTTATGGCCTTACAAAGCTGGAGGACCCTCTTATGTCATCTAGAAGCCCCAAAAGGTCAAAGTAGTCAAAGTGGTTTAAGAGATTTTAAAGATAAATAATAAAGTGAAGTGATGAGTTCACTATAATTCAAAGTGAATACAAAATAAATTATTTAAATAATAAATTTAATGGATAAATTAGAAGTGGGTTAACCCTAAAATAAGGAAAGTGGG
>SNQJ01S0011401.1:213368-233137 GCA_010110895.2 Picea sitchensis
TTTCTTAGATCAAGAAAATTTTTGCACTACAATTGGAAGAAATAAATAAAAAAAGACAAAAAATTTGCATGCTTGAGTGATTTGAAGCATTAGTGAAAAGAGTGCATTAGGATCATTGTTTGGTTTCAAACACATGATTTTTTTTTAGATATGAATTGTTTGTTGGTGGCTTGGTGTTTTTGGACAGGCAGTTCAAAGAACGAAGAATGAGGGTGCATGCAAAAATAGTTAGGAATGCAAAGGAGATAGATGCACAAAAACATGAAGGACAATAGTTGAGAATGTAAAGGCAACATCCATGCACAACGATAGTAAAATCACACTAGAACATTGAGTTGTAATCATGAGGAGTCACAGGGTTTTGGGATAAGAAAATAGGGTTTTGAGCACTAAATTCTATGTATAAATATGTAATGGGTTTGGAAGAATGGGGTTTGCAAAGAGAGGGAGAGAATAGACTGATAATGAGAGAGAGTTTATGTTAGATAGTTTAGGGAGAGTTTTTCAAAGAGAGGCTTGCACTGCAAAGCGACTAGGAAAGATGGGTAAGTATGTCATGATGTATCTATTGTAAGCACAATGTGCAATCCTGAGATGATTTCACAAAGAATAATAAAGAAGCCAACTATTGTGGACATATCCCAAAGTTTGGGTGAACCATGTTAAATTCTAGGTCTACATTTATTTTTATGTGATTGTTCATGAATATTATATTTATGCATAACTAGATCTAGATCTGTGTAGTAGATAATTGATGTGCAATAAAGATGAATGTTACAGTGGATAGTTTATGTTGCAATATGTGTCACAGTGATGCTACATAATTGAAGTTTACTAATTAATAAATGGAAAGAGATACATAGTACTGCACATAGGGTAGATAAGTAATAATTAACATGACGATAGCTTCCCATCCCCTCATCCTTGCAGAAACTTGGTTCCCATAGCCCCAATAGATGTCTCGGGTGAGCCTTCACTTGCATGAAGGTGATTCTGAAAGGGTTGGTGTCTATAGGGTTTGTTGGTAGAATAAAATGAACCTAGGCTCTTACAACTGTGCACCAACAAATGGTTCCATTTTTAGTCTTAAATAATTGATCATAGTCCTAAATTGACTCACTTGTACTTGTTTGATTTCCTTCAATTTTGTAATATACTACGATTCATACTTTGCTTCTTGAACTCTTTCAACAATGTTTTTCTAATTTATTCTAACATCCCTGCTTGTCTTATAGGTGTGGTACTCTGCATCTTCATATACTAGACTAATGCACGGCCTCTAAAAGTTGTTTCCAACTACACAATCTTTACAACCTCATCTTGACCATTCTTTGAAGACAATTTTTTTTCACATATGAATAGATGTTGGTCTAGGTCCCTCGACCCAACTCCCTGGAACTCAGGCAGTATTAGTGTGTTGTCTAACCCTGCCATGTTGTTTTGTGTAACACCTCCCCTCAGCAATGCTGGTTGACTCTGACTCGATGTACTACTTTCGTTGCTCTATCTATTTCTACTCTTCCTTCCCTTGCTAACTATAAGTTCTTTTGAAAAATCCTCAAATGTTACTTCTGATCTAGGTGACACACATGGGGTCGTGGAATTGACACAATATCTAGTCTGAGTAGGGATTACTGATTCTTCTTTTATAAGACTGAACTAAGAATTCTCTTCCTCTCCTTCTATGTATGGTATCTCTACGATCTGGACTATTGCACAAGGTTCTCTCCCCTCAAGCTCACTATGTGACCTTCCTTTCTCATCCCTAGTCTTCATCGTCTTTACCTTCTTCCACTGCACATTAATCCAAACTCATCTTCCTCTTATGATACACCTTCTTTTTCTCTCTTCCCCTCCATTTCTTCTTCATTTATTCCTTCATTCTTTCCTACCTTCAGGATATCCTCTTGTCATCTCTCAGTTCCCCTATGTGCACGAAGCCCCTTAGAAATAATAATCCATTGTAATCACACACTTGTCACACAACAACATCTTTATATAGGTACCCAATGTTTACATAAACCTTCCATTCGGTCCTTTAAAGAAATCCCTCTCTCCAACATTGTATGACTCAATGCAATCTATCAAAAATTATGTAATATAACCTCCCAATATATTGTTCAACCAAAAATCAACTACATGAGAAGTCTTATTACTTACACAATTCAATTATCTTACCAACTCAGGATTCTAGTTCCTCGACATTGTAGTTTGGTACCTTCTAGTACTGTCCACTAGTGTTTCTAACCACTTGACTAAGATAATTGGAAATTCACCATAGAAAATCTCATGCAACACTGTGTACACATACCTTTGCATCCATTGCTCATTTTTCATCCAAGGGTTTCTATTCTCTTTCCGATCAAATTCTTGTTCCTTCCTTTCTATCCATTTAGTGATCTCTTTCTTAGTCAGCCTCCAAAATATTCTCTCAATCACACATTCCAGTTCCTGACAATGGAACCATTTGTTGGTGTGCGGTTGTAAGACCCTAAGTTCAGTTTATTCTACCAACAAACCCTGTAGACACCAACCCTTTTGGCATCACATGCATGCAAGTGAAGTCTCACCCGAGGCATCTATTGGGGCTGTAGGAAACAAGTTTCTGTAGGGATGAGGGGATGGGAGGCTATCATCATGTTCATTCTTTCTTATCTACCTTGTGTGCAGTATTATGTATCTCTTTCCCTTGATTAATTAGTAAAATTCAAGTATGAAACATCATTTTGACAGAGATTACAACATAAAATATCCACTGTAACATTCATCTTTACTGTGCATCAATTATCTACTACACAGATCTACATCTAGTTATGCATAAACAGAGCATTCATGACCAATCGCATAAAAATAAATTCAGACACATAATTTAATGTGGTTCACCCAAACTCTGGGCTACATCCATAACGACTGGCTTATTTGTTATTCTTTGTGCAATCATCTCAGGCTTGCACACTCCACTTACAATACTTCCCCATCTTGCCTAGCCTCTCTGTAGTGCAAGCCTGTCTCTGCAAAACTCTCCATAAACATTCATACATAGACTCTCTCTTATTCTCAGTCTATTCTCTCCCTCTCTTTGTGAACCCAATTCTTCTCAATCCATTAAATATTTATACATAGAATTTAGATCTCAAAACCCTATTTGCTTATCCCAAAACCTTATACAGAGTTTCCCTAGGGTATATGTGGTGTTGATGATCCAAGGGGTCATTCGTCATCAAAATAACATCGATCCAAAATCAAGAGAAAATGGTACAATGGCAGTGAAAATGGAAATGCAATGCCTAGGTTTGGTAAATATCAAGACTTTACCACATTTAAAAAGAGGGTTAATGCATTTTTAAAAGGTGAATGGTTATTATCTATGAGTCACATAAGCTAAACTTAACATATGTTTCAAACCCAACCAATATACTATGCTATGTCACATGGTGCGAAATAACTAGACTTAGCATATGTTATAAAACCCATTCAATGAATATTCTAAATGGTGCACGGTTCTAGCACATGGGAATATCATATGATATGTTATATGGTATTATAACCAAAGTCTGTATGAAAAGGGTGCACGGTTTATGGTAACATCATATGGTTTTGTGCACAGTTTGGTTGACATACCTTAATAGTTGTGAATGGGTGCGTAGTTAGCTGGCGGTTACGTTATATGTATCATAGCCATGTTGCATGGTTAGTTGATAACATTTAACGGTTTAACATTTGGTGCACACTCTGTTAGTAACATCAAATGTGGAGGGATAACATGTGATGTGTACAGCTCGTTGAAAAGTTTGGTGGGACATCATAACATTTGGCGGAGTTCCATTTGGTGGATATTCATACTATGTACAACATATGTTCCATTTATAACATGGTTCAGTTTGGCGGAACATCAAATGTGGCACTAATCGATCACATATAGCGAAGTTCACATACAGTTCATATCTGGCTGATATAACATTTGGTTGAATAGTCTGTCGCATGGATGAGTTGGCAAGTGGATGAGACGTACAACTCATGGGATTTGCAAATATGGTATGGTGGATAGCATGTACATCCCTGTTGCAACGTTTTGGGGATATGGAACAGCTCTGTCACATGGATGGGTTGGCATTTAGCATGTGATGTGGAACAGTCTCGTTTGAAACGTTTTGGCAATATTTAAAACAGGTAACATATGGTTATTATAACCATAATATATACATTGTATCTGCTAAAACGAGTCGAACCCGTGATCTATCCTCCCACTGAATGCTATTACAGCACGATTCTAGCCACGTTTCAGGAGATTCAGCCTTGTTTAGAATACAGAGCATCATTCTGTTGTTATTGAAATCTGGCAAGGATAGAACAAATGCAATGGAATCAGGTTTGAACGTGCAACCTGCAGCTTTATAACCCAGGGTTTCAGCTAGTGCGTGGGACAGAGACAGAGGACAGAGGAGAGTTTTGCTATTGATTATGCAGATGTTGTTTCTTTCTGAAGTTGACCATTCTCTGTATTATTTGGCTTCTTTGTCTTTTGAAGGCCATTTTGTAATTTTCAGAGAGGAGGTCTTGAACGCTTTTGTACAAAAAAAAATTCTACAGTTACTGAAGCTGATGTTGCAGAGATTCCAGAACCATTTGTACCATTTTTAAGCCATTAATTGGATCAGTACCCATTGGAGAGGGACCCGGAGATGTAGCCCAGTGAAGGGGGTGAACTCCGTTATCAACTTCTGTTTGTGACTCTCATTTTCTGTTTCTCTTTCTGTTTCAGTTTGCTTTTCATTTCAGTTTATAATCATCCAATTAATTACATTGATGTTATTTCATGAATATGCAAATATGATAAACGCATTCATTAAACTTTTTAATGCACCTAAGTTGAGATCCAACGGATCAGTTGATGTGCATGCTTACTTATCTATATATTTATTTCTATTTGGTTATGATTTGGTATTGTTGAAGTGTATTAATTTGGAATCAAAGTATTGAAGAAAATAAAATAATTAATTTGCATAAGAAATCAAGCTCATAATTTAACATGGTATCAAAGATTAGGGTGTGTTAAATGTGTTGAAGTGCAACAATAGGTACACACAGATCCAAGCTAGCTTGATTAAGTTTCCAGTGTGAGGTCCATGGCATCATCCATTTTAGTCAGGGCCGAGGATAGGCTCGAAGGAGCTACCAACTTCAATGTGTGGAAGCTCCGGATAACAAATATCTTGCATGAGCATGATCTTGAGCAGTATATGACCACAATGGTGGAGGAACACATGAATAATGTAGGAAGAGAGGCCTTCAGGAAGAGTCAAGAAAGGCCAAGAAAATCATCTTTGACTTAGTCAAAGACAATATAATGCCTGCAATGACTTCGTTAATGACTGCCAAGGACTGTGTGGATACCTTGCTGAATCTGTATAAGAAATAGGCTCCAAGTTAGAAGAGAAAACTTAAGCACAAGATTAAGTATTCGAAAATGGAGAAAGGTGAATCAGTGGCATATTTCTGTTCCAGGATAGCCCAGATCATAGATCAACTTTTGTTTACAGGGGTGACAATTGACAACGATGATTTAGTGCATGCCATTTTTTACGGTCTTCCTTCTTCACTGTAGATATTCTTATCCAGTGTAAGTGGGAGAGACATTCAACCCACGTTTGAGAGGTTATGGCATGATTTCCTCCAAGAGGAGAGTCACACAACTACTAGGAGCGAGCCAACAAAATAAGAGAACTCATATTTAGCATCAATATTCAAGGGAAAGAAGAAAGGCACTTTCCAGAAAGGTTCTTAGAGGAAGGCAAACACCAAAGGTACATTCAAAGGCAAGAATATTGATACATCTAAGATTAAATGATTTAGTTGTAATAAGTTGGGACATTTTGATAAAGATTGTTGGTTTAGAAAGAAATATCTTAGGAAATGGAAACATCATGCCTCAACTATTGAGGATGATGAATCCAAAAGAAATAAAAAAAGTCCTTCTAATGAGAAAGAAAATAAAAAAGAACATTACTTGGTTTCTGCCTTATCCAGTTCAGTTTTCACGGGGCCGAAAACTTGGTTAGTAGACAGTGGTGCATCAAAGCACATGACATGGTTCAAGGACATCCTCTCAGATTTCGAGACAAAATATTTTGCAGAGCATGTTGAGATTGGGAATGACAAATGCTACATGATAGAGGGAGTACGATCTATCTACTTCAGATTGGAATCTGGGGCTAGACTTCATGTTGATGAAGTATTATATGTTCTAGGGCTCCAGAATAATCTACTATTAGTTGCAACCCTTGAGGAAAAGGGATATTGGGTGATCTTCAAGGATAGGAAGGAACTACTATGGGCTAAAGGTAGCCACTTAAGTACAACAGAACCCATTGGAACTCGTAGTCGAGGACTGTACGTCATGCCAGGAGAGTCAATTCAAGCATTGGCTCATGATGTGACTAGCTCTAGCAAGTTGTGACATAGAAGACTTGGACATCTTCATTAAAAATCTCTTCCAGATCTACAGAACATGGTATGTGGCATGCCCTCTATTTCTCTTAGTAAAAATGAAATTTGTAAGGGATGCATGCTAGGTAAAAATATAAAGAAATCATTTTCTAGTAGTGAGAACAGAGCTTAGGGCATCTTAGATCTGGTTCATTCTGATGTATGTGGTCCCATGTCATCTCCCTCACTTAGTGGTTGTTTGTATTATGTCATTTTTATTGATGATTACTCAAGAAGATTTTGGATATATTTCCTTAAAGCTAAAAGTGACACATTTGATAAATTCAAAGAGTATAAATCCTTTATTGAAAAGAAGACAGGGAGACACATCAAAATCCTTAAAATAGACAATGGAGGAGAGTTTGAATCTCTCCAGTTTGAGGACTACTGCAAGTCAGTAGGAATCAAGAGACAGTTGACCATGCCATATAACCCTTAGCAAAATGGAGTTGCTGAGAGGAAAAACAAGACAATTTGCGAGGAAGCGAAAGCAATACTATTTGACCATGATCTGCCAAATTATTTATGAGTAGAAGCTACCTCCACTACCATGTATATTCAGAACAGGGGTCCACATGATATCTTGAAGGACAAGAATCCTGAAGAAGTATTCTCGGGGATCAAACCTGAAGTAGGGAATCTAATTATATTTGGGTGTCCTGTGTATATTCATGTCCCTAAGGAAAAGAGGACAAAGATGGAACCCTCAAGAAATAAAGGGGTTTTTGTGGGCTATAGTGAGAACTCCAAGGCTTACAATATTTATGTACCAGGTTAGAGGCAAATAGAGGTAAGCAGAGAAGTGACTTTTCATGAGGAAGCTGCATTTAAGAAATCTAGAGCACTTCAACAGGAATCAAAAGTAGTTCAACCAGCTTCACCCTCTTCTAAAAATGAAGAGTCAGATGATGAGAGGGAGGAACCTCGTGAAGGGCCAAGTAATGAGCCCCTAGAACTTGATGAAGTGTTAGAAAGAACTCTTGAAGAACCTCTAGCCAAAATGAAGCCAGGGTGGCTTAAAGAAATAATGCAGGAACTAGAAAGAATAGTTTCTCCCAAAGGAACCTTCAAGGAAAGGAAGAGGCCTCATAGGTTTGGAGGCTATGTTGTACTAATGAGTAGCATTAGTGATGATGAACCTTATTCATTTGAAAAAGCAGATAAATTACAAGTATGGAAGGATGCCATGCTTGAGGAATACATGTCTATTATAAAGAACAATGTTTGGGACATTGTGCCAAGGCCAAAAGACAAATCAATGGTTTCGTCCAAATGGATCTATAAGATTAAAAATGTAGTTGATGGAAGTGTGGAAAAGTTCAAATAAATATTTGTAGACAAAGGCTTCACTTAGAAAGAAGGAATCGACTATGAAGAGACTTTTTCCCTTGTAGCCAAGTATACCTCCATTCGAATTATTATTTCTTTATCTTCCATTCTTGGTTGGAAGCTACATCAGATGGATGTAAAAACAACATTCTTGAATGGAAATATTGAATAGGAGGTCTTTGTGGAACAACCAGATCGTTTTGTACTGCATAATAAAGGCACTCATGTTTGCAAGATAAGGAAGGTCTTGTATGGTCTTAAGCAGGCTCCCAGATTTTGGTATGAAAAAATTGATGGCTTTCTTAAAAGTCTAGGCTTTCATAAAAGTGATGTTGATGCAAATCTGTACTTCAAGGTAAGAGGTAACCAACTTGTTATACTAATCATGTATGTTGATGATATTTTTATAGCAAGATATGAAGGGCTAATAATCTGGTGTAAGAGGGATCTAACCTCAGAATTCGAGATGAAATACTTAGGCTTGATGCATTACTTCCTAGGATTGGAAGTGTGGCAAAGACAGGGTGAGATATTTCTGGCACAAGGAAAATACACAATGGATGTACTAAAGAGGTTTGGTATGATGGATTGCAAATTCATGTCTACTACGATGGTTACCAACCTGAGAAAGTTGCATGATTCTAATACAGGTTCAAATTTGGTGGATCCCACCATGTATAGGCAGCTGATTGGATCATTGATGTACATGATCCACACTAGGCCAGATATATGCTATGTAGTGATTGCATTGAGTTAGTTCATGACTAAACCGAGACAAAGACATTGGGTGGAAACAAAGCACATATTGAGATATCTCATAGGGACCATTACTTATGGTCTGAGATATACATCCAGTGGTGGTTTATTTCTTCATGGGTATGCAGATGTTGACTCGGTAGGAAGCCCATTGGATCGAAAGAGTACATATGGATAATGCTTCAGTTTAAGATCTGCTATGATCTCTTGGTCAAGCCAGAAGCAGGGATCCATTGGACAGATTGCAATAGAGGCTGAGTATATTGTAGCAAGTGATGCTAGCAAGGAAGCAATATGGATCAGAAAATTGGTTTCTGGGTTGTTGGGTGACAAGCTCGAGATGACGGTGGTTCACTGTGATAATAAAAGTTGCATAAAATTGACAAAGAACCTGGTATTTAACAATAGGTCAAAACATATTGACATGAGGTACCACTACATCCCAGACTTGGTCCAGAGAAAAACTGTAAGGTTACAATACATAGCCACGAGCGAGAAGGTAGTTGATATCCTGACCAAGCCTCTGACCTCGAGACAGTTTGTGCAGTTGAGAGGCAAGCTTGGTGTGGCTGAGAATTACTCCCTCACTGAGAAGGAGTGTTAAATTTGGCAGCATCAACAATCATTCTCCAATGAGAGGCCATATGGGCCACCTTGAGGCTAGCCAGGGAGATTTGGAGAATCAATCAATATTGTGAGGTATTGACAAAATCCAAGGGGAACGTACAACCTCTATGAGTCAAAACAAAAGTTGGGATGAACGAGATGCTATGTGAGTCTAATACAAAAGTAAGGATGAATGCATGACCTCTATGAGCATAGACATTCTAGTGCAAACATTAGGGGGAATGTACAACCTTTGTGACCATAGACAGACTAGTGAAAAAGTTAGGGGGAATGTACAACCTCTGTGAGCCTAGTCAAGCCTTGTGAACCATGAGAAAAAGTCAAGGCATCTAGCAAAAGTTAGGTTGAATATAAAATTCCTATGAGCTAGAAACAAACGATATTCCTAATATTGTAAATGATATAAATGTATTGATCTAGTGTGTTGGCACGTGTAACATTATCTGCCATGAAGAGAATTTTGAATTTCCTTGTAAAGAGTCGAGTTGTAACTAAAGTCTCATGTCTATTTCTATTTTAGAACTAAAGAGTAATGTTGAGTTGTAACTGAAGTCTTAAGTCTAGTTCTATTTTTGAACTAAAGTGTAATGCTGAGTTGCAATTGAAGTCTTAAGTCTAGTTCTATTTTCGAACTAAAGTGTAATGCTGAGTTGCAACTGAAGTCTTAAGTCTAGTTCTATTTTCAAACTAAATTGTATTGTTGAGTTGTAACTGAAGTCTCAATTCTAGTTCTATTTTCTAACTAAAGTATACCAGTCTCAAGTCTAGTTCTATTTTCTAACTAAAGTATACCTGTCTCAAGTCTAGTTCTATTTTCGAACTAAAGTGTAATGTTGGGTTGTAACTAAAGTCTCAAGTCTAGTTCTATTTTCGAACTAGAGTATACCAGTCTCAAGTATAGTTCTAAGTTCGAACTAAAGTATGAAGCTGAGTTATGATTAAATCATGAAAACAAGTCACTATTTTGAGCCTCTCCTCTTCTCCTCTTCAACCTATATAAGCAGAGTTCAACCCCTCTCTTCAACACAATTTGATATGCAGGTTAAGGGTGAAGCAATAGAGGAGCATATTAGTGATAAAGAGGCAACATACCAAAGAATCATATCAGTTTTGTATATCAGCAATAGAGGTTGCATATCAGAGGTGTATATCAACAACATATCAATGTTGTTTATCAACAATAGAAGCAACATATCAGAGGTGTATTTCAACAAGGTCTCTTAGGTCTTTGTCAGGTCAGAGTCATCTTGGAAAGATATTTAAGAGAAGAACATTCATGGTGGATATTCGTAAGTGATCTTACATTATTAATGAAATAAAGGAATATCTTTTGCTAGGGTTTTTATCCCTGTATAGGGTTTCCCCAGGGTATATGTGTTGTTGATGTGAATGCTTACTTATCTACATAGTTATTTCTATTCGGTTATGATTTGGTATTGTTGAAGTATATTAATATGGAATCAAAGTATTGAAGAAAATAAAAGAATTAATCTGCATAAGAAATCAAGCTCATAATTTAACGATTTTCCAAGCAATTCACAACCTTATGTACAAAATTATTACATGAATAACATAAACTAAGAAAGATAGTTTGATACCTAAGAGTTGTAGATATTCTAAAAAGAGTTACTCTTATGAACCCTTCTTCTTCTTGAGGCCTTCTTGTTTCTGACTATCGATGATTCTGAAATCTGAATCTTCTAGGCAAAGGAGTGTCTCTATGATATTCCTTTTGTCTCCATTGATTGTCTCTACATAGATTCTTGGTTTTGTTTCTTGATTTGTTGTTTTAGATATTGATCCATTTTATATTTGATTGTAACCTAGTACAGACTTGTCATGATGTGGTTGTTGGCACAGGGGCAGACCCAGGGTTCAGCTCTAACAACGCACCAACAAACCCTAACTATTGGCCCTTTCGAAAACACCTGTGAAGCAGATGCAGTCTCACCCGAAGTAGCAATAAGGTGGTTGTAGGACACAGGTGTCTACAACTAGAGGAAATGCAAAGTGGATCCAGGACAAAAACACACAACAATATAGATATTCGTTACCCTACCTAAGATTACTTTGCAAGTTATATCTCTGATCTAACACAATAATGCACTAATAGTATAATAGATGGAAAATAACACAGCACCAATCACACAGAACAATAAGATATACGTGGTTCACCCTCTCCCTAGGGCTACATCCACAGAACTGTGTTTCTTGATATATTAGATGAAAACATACAGTTCTATCTACACACTTAGCTATAGATCTCTCTCTCTCTCTTCCTTTCTTCCCTCCCTGTGCACTCAGCTGCAGGGTTGATCTTCGCACCCAGCTGAAGATCTTTACAATACAGACTCAATATTGTTCTCAACAATAGTAATAACAATGACTAACAATCAATTATTGAGCAACCCTCTGGACTCTCCTACACCTTTATTTATACATTACATGGTAGAAGTCTACGTTTCAAAACCCTATATCCAAAACCCTAGGTCCACTTGACCCACGATTTTAGGGCTTCGTCAGCCTGTCCTTCCTCCTTTTCCATGAGGTGATACAAAAAACATGTTGGTGTATTCTTTCACTTGCTGAGTTATCCATGATCCCTCTTCCTTACTTCTTTATCTTCCTCAATCTTATCTTCCAACGACTAGATTTTCCTTTATTTTCTCCTTCTTTTCTATTGCTTTTCCCACTTCGACCCTTCCTCGATTTATGTTCCTTTCGCGCAGTTTGTACTTCATCTTTCTTCCTTAATATTCACTTTCTTACATATCCAAGGGACAAAAGGTTGCCAACACTCACATGTGACTCATCCTGAGCCACTCCAATATTGAACCTTCTATTTTAATTCGACTTCAAACTATGCGAAGCAGCCTGTGCTTTCTACTCAGGCCATCCCTTCCTTGAGCATATTGTATTTTCTATGTCTGGTACCTAGTTTCAACTGCACCTGGTACCTAGACCCTTCTTCCTTACTTTTACTGAGAACTGTGAGGTTTCTGGTTATCATAATACAATTTCAACCAGCTCCCATTTACCAAACCTTCTTTCCATTCTCCATTAAGGGTATTCAACTACACAACTCCTCCTTTTGTAACATAGGAAACCTAAAATGGTCCTAGCCAATGTGTCCTGAAATTCCCTGGATGCTTCATGAACTTGTTGTCATATAACAATACCAAATCTCCTTGCTTGAATGTCTTCCTCTTGATATGTTTGTCATGGTAATCCTTTTCTCTTTCTTTTTGTACCTGCTGATGAAATCCTACAATAAATCTATCTTCTTCTAGTTCCAACAATTGCGCAAGCCTGTCTTGAACAACGCCGTTGTCATCCATACCTATGAGGGCTGCAATTCTTAAAATAGGAACCAAGTATTCCATAGGTACCACTACTTCTAAGCCATATACCAACTTAAATGGGGTACGCATTGTCATCTTCTTGCAAGTAGTTTGATAATCCCACAATACTATTGGAATTCTTAAATCCCAATCATCTTTTTTGACATTGCAAATCTTAGTGAGCACTATATCTAAGATCTTATTGAAAGCTTCAACTGTACCATTCACCTGTGGGTGGTATGGATTGCTCTTCTGATGATGAACTTCAAATCACTGAGTCAAGGCTTCAATAGTTTTTTTGATGAAGTGTGTGCCTTGGTCACTCATGAGGATCTTCGGGCATCCAAACCTGGTTATAATATCCTCAAAAATGAACTGCGTAGCTATAGCTGCACTACAGTCCTTAACTTCTCTTTCTTCTGCCCATCTGGTTAAATAATTTGTCTCAGTGGTAATGTATCGATCTCCTGTGTGCCTTCTCGGTCATTTAATAGGTCCCACAAAGTCAATGACCCATTTCTTGAATACTTGTAATGTTAATTGCGATGCTAAAGGCATCTCATCCCTTATAGAAGGCTTTCCTACTCTTTGACACACATCATAGGCTTTGTAGTATTCCTTATCATCCTTATGTAAAGTAGGCCACCAGAGGCCAGCTCTGAGAACCTTATGCATTGTTCCTTTCCCTACATAGTGTCCTCCTATGATGCCTTCATGTGATTCTGCAAGAATCAATGGTCTTTTTTCCTCCATAACACATCTCCTCAAGATTTCATTTGGTCCCATCTTATACAATTGTCCAACTATAAGTTGAAAGTCAGCAACCCAGACTACCAACTGTTTCTTCTGAATGACCGTGTAATCATGAGGTTCCATTCCTGTGGACAGGAATTGGACTATCTTGGCAAAGTGGTCATCAAATTTTATGATAGCCAACAATTGTGCATCTGGTAGTGTATCCTCCAAACTGGTAGGTTCCTCTCCATGTTCTAACCTAGATAAGTGATCAGGTCCTTTATTCATTCTTCCTGGCTTGACCACAATTTCAAAGGCATACTCTTGGAATAGTAGTAGCCATCTACATATTCTTCCCCCCAACATTGGCTTGTTGACTAAGTATTTTAATGCAGAATGGTTAGTGAACATCTTAAAATGTCCTCCTAACAAATAGTGTCTAAACGTTTGCAACACATATACCATAGCCAAGCCTTCTCTTTCAGTTGTAGTATAGTTCCTTTCAGCTGTAGAGATCTTCTTGCTAGAAAAATATATGGGGTGGTCAATGTATCCTACACTTGGCTATGCTAAAACTGCTCCTAATGCTATTGACGAAGCATCGACATGAACATTGAACTCCTTACTCCAATCTGGAAAAACCAATATTGGTGCAGTGTCCATTTTCTGCTTTAGTGTGTCGAAGCTCTACTGACATTCTTCTGTCCATTGGAACTTATTGTATTTATTTAGTAGCTTCTCCATAAGTGTTGTTATCTGTGCATATCCCTTAATAAATTTTCTATAGTATCCAGTGTGTCCCAATGCAGTGTGCAACTATCTGACCGAGGTAGGGGGGGTAGATGAACGATGATGGCAATCTTGGAAGGATCCACCAACAACCCCTACTTACACACAATGTGCCCTAGCAACACTCCAAAGGGTGAAAATAAATTTTTTTTTTTTCAGATTCAGGGAAATCTAACATTGTCTACACTTATATAACACTAATCTCAAACATTCAATATGGTCTTTCAGTAGGCTAAAAATAGTCCAATCATCAAAATATGCTTCCAGGAACTTATGTAAAAAGTCCTTGAATGCTTCGACCACCACCCTATAAAACATGGTTGGTGCATTATTTAAACCAAAAGGCATCACAACGTACTAGAATGACCCCTATTCTATTGCAAATGTGGTCTTATGTTGATCTTCCTTAGCAATCTTGATCTGGTGATAACCTAAAAATCCATCCGTGAATGAGTAGACCTCCTGGCCTCCTACATTATCTAGAACCTCATCAGTAAAGGGTGTAGGGAATGGATCATGTAGACATGCATCGTTCATCTTCCTAAGATCTACACAGATTATGATTTCCCCTATCTTCTTATCCTAGACTAACATAGGGCTAATCCATTCTGATTCTTCAACAGTTTCTATGATTCTTGCTTCCAAAATTCTATCCAATTCAATCCTAAATTTATTCTTATATTTGGGATTCAGTCTGTAAGGTCTCTGCTTGATGGGTCTTGCATCTGGTCTCAGAGGGATTTTCATTTCTCCCATGGGCTCTTTAATGCCCTTCATATCTGTGAACTTGGTTGGAAACAAGTCCTGATATTCATGTAGTAGCTCTATGATCTTGCTAATATTAGCATCATCCTAATAGTCTCCCACATTTTCTAATTTAGGTGTTTGCTCTATTCCAATATTAACCTTCTTAATTTTAATGGGTTGTCCAACAAAGGGTAATTCAATCCCAGGCCCTTCTATGTCTCTGTGACCTTTAGTTTATGCAATGTTTACATCTCTAGGGTCATCATCCTCATTAGCGTTAATATTAAAGAAATATTGTAACTATTGAAGAGGCGCAGTCCATTCATCTTCTTCTTGCTCAAAAGGGAGGTTATGTGCCTCCTCGAAGACCTTTTGTCTTACAATTTGTAACATCTGGTCTATTGTAGGGTACTGGCTTTCAAATAAGAAGGTAGCTATAAATTTCTGAGTCCTACCATACCAGTTTTTAGTGATGAGGCACAATTCTTCTTGAAGATACCAATTGATAAGTGTAGTATCCAAGGTGTTAATGAAATTATGCAGCCATTTTTCTTTAGAAATGTTTCTCCATGCCTTCTCACAACTTCACGTGGTCCTTAGGACAACTCTTCCCTCTGTATCAAACTTCACATCCTTCTTCTTGGTCTGAAAAGCGCACTGTCAATAAGGTGTGACGTTGTGTCCATTCTGCGATGTTCTTCTTGTGTGATCCCCACCATCTAGCTGGTGTGGATTTCAAGGCTTCATCCAATGCCAACATCCTTTGTTGCACTGGTACACTTTTCTCAAATTTAGCTAGAAATGTCAAGCCATAAAATGTTGGAAGGTTACTTACTTCTGTGCCAATCCAATGAACTACTCTAGTCAATCTGGCACATTGTCATGTGGAGATTTCATACATCTTGTTCTACCAATTTTCTAATTCCTCTTCTGAATCTGATGAACATGCACTTTCACTTCACCAACTGAGATTTCTGTCTATTGTAGGATTAATGTAATCCTCCTGTCTTGCTCTCAACTTGTAGATGTTCTCTAGCTTGTATGTGTGGTTTTCTTCCCTGATAGGTTCTGTGTATCTGCGACCTTCATCTGAGTCTAGAGGTGCAATGAATTTAAGGCCATTACCCTCAAATGTCATTCTTCTCTTCTTTAGGTCAACAATAGTCAAATTGTTGAAATCCAAATCAATTCCTAACAACACAGGATAAGGACATCTATCATCAACGATCTCAATTACTTCGAAGTTTGCAAATGTCCTTACCCTTTTGACGTCTACATGGACATGCTCTAGTATTCCAAAGGGGCTCACCACCTGATGATTATCCATCTTGAGTGTGATAGGAGAGTAAATCAGTCTGGGTTTTCCCATCAGTGCCCAAGTATGCTTCATCATAGACTTCCAATACCAAGTTGAGGACCACATAGTCCACATCATCGTCTCCAATATGAGCGCTAAGGTGCAATTCCTTGTTTGTTCTTCTTTTCCTTGATACTTGATTCAAAGCTCTACTCAGCATAGGATCTATTTTCCCCATTTCATACTGTCTTACCAGGTGTTGTAGCTCTTGTACAACCTTTTCATATTTAATCAAATTAATGCATGTATATAAGAAGTCCATTAGCTTGCTTATCTATTTTCCTTGTCTAGCTATAGCAGATTGATCAAATGCTAGTGGCATTTCACATTCCCTTACTTCTGGTTGTACCTTAGATGAAGAAGCTTGTCCTTCTACAAATTATTTCCTTGCTTCTTCAAAAGTATGCCTCTCTCTCCTTGGGTCAAACAATTGTTCCTTCTTTGCAACTCTTTTGATTCTTGATTCCTCTGCAGTCTTTCCTTGGGTCACTCTGTCTTCTCTTGTAACAACGCCTCCTCTAGTAATAACAATGACTCCAGGGTCTTCACCACAAGGTTATGATAATATTAGTTGAACTTGTTGGTTTCCTCCTCGTCTCTCCTCGATTTTGGCTAACAATACTAAACAATCTTTGATAACATGATCAAATGAATTAAATTTGTTGAAAGTGGTACAAGGGTTCTAACAATACCTTTCCAAATGTTCTGTTTGTGCATAGTTATAACAGATGATATGACCTCTACCTCGAACCATACCTCCTCCTCGTCCCCTTCCTCTGAATCCACCACAAGGGTTGAAGTTTCCTCTTTCTAGGGAGTTGAACTACACATTATTTCCCTCTTGTTGTGTTTCCCCTTGAATCCTATATGTATCCCTTGATCTTTCATGCAAGAGATCATAAGCCCTACAATCCTTCTCATTGTGTCCCACAGACTTACAGAATGTGTAGTAAATGTTGGTAGGTGTCTGGACATATTTTTCTATATAATAACATTCACCAAGGCAATGTCTCCTTCTACATACTTTGCACCAGGGTACAATAGCCTACTTCAAAGGACTAGGTGCTTCAGAGGCCAAGTATTCATGAAATAGGGGACAATGCTCTTCATCTTATGCACCATATATCTTCTCTTTTCTCTTTTCCTTTATCCTTGTTCATATCTTTGACCTGTAAAGATAAACTAGTTAGTTGATTCAAGGTTTGAATCATACCTGGGTTGGATTATCCTACAGGGGCTTCTTCTAATTTCATGGCTATCTCCAATGCTTTAGCCTATGAAGTGACCTTCTGTTGCATCAAAGGAACTATGAATTTCTATCTTTGATGGAAACCACCTTGACATTCCCTCAAAAAGATCTCGGTCCTGACAACAGAACCATTTGTTGTCATAGGGGAAGACCCAGGGTTCATCTCTAACAGTGCACCAACAAACCCTAACTACTGGCCCTTTCGAAAACACCTGCGAAGTAGATGCAGTCTCACCTGAAGTAGCAATAGGGGGGTTGCAGGACACAGGTGTCTATAACCAGAGGAAATGCAAAGTGGATCCAGGACAAATACACAAGGCAATCTAGATATTTTGTACCCTACCTAAGATTACTTCGCAGGTTATATCTCTTATCTAACACAATAATGCACTAACAATATAAAAAATGGAAAATATCACAACACCAATCATACAGAAGAATAAAATATACATGGTCATGTTGATTAAGGTTGGTTGTCATTGATGTCAACCCTTGAAGAAAGTCTAGTGGCACAAAGGTTGAGTAATGGACCCAAGTTTGTTTCATGTAAAGATGACTCATTATTGCCTTGTCATGGTTGATAATAAGTACAAATGGATGAACTCTAAAGTGGTTCCCTTATGGTGAAATCCCTCCTAGGAAGATGCTTTGCGGATTGAGTTATCTTGGAAGTATGGTTAGAGAACCCATGCTTATTTGTGGAATAATGAGATAAAATCCATTGAATTTGTTAGTGAAACTATCCTATAGGTATATATCTTGTCATTCCATTTCCAGTGGTATTTGGAATGTCACATAACTCCTCATGGTTAGAGAGTTATGACCATGAGAAGTTCGAGAACCCAGGTTTTGGTAATGGACCCAAGTTTGTTTGACAGATAACAATATGAGTTTTGATATATTTTTAGGTAACACTATTTTATATGGATAGTAAATGTCATTCCATTTCTGGTGGTATGTGGAACGTCACATAAATCCTCACGGTTTGAGATTTAAGGCCTTACAAAGTTGGAGGACCCTCTTATGTCATCTAGAAGCCCCAAAAAGTCAAAGTAGTCAAAGTGGTTTAAGAGATTTTAAAGGTAAATAATAAAGTGAAGTGATGAGTTCACTATAATTCAAAGTGAATACAAAATAAATTATTTAAATAATAAATTTAATGGATAAATTAGAAGTGGGTTAACCCTAAAATAAGGAAAGTGGGCAAAGTGACCTAGAAGATGTTTTTAAGGAAGCTATTTGGAGAGTATAAATAAGAGTCAAGGTTCTCTCATTTTAGACACACTTGAGAATATTGAATACCTATAGGTTTCTGAGGTAGCCAAAGTATATCTAAGCCTAATTTCTAAGGTAAGTGAAGAAAAGAAGGCTTGAATTCGAGGAAGGATAAATTCTTTTGGTGATGCTTTCTAAGGTATGTTTTTTACAGGTCATCTCACCATTTTTGCAATAAATTGTTTTTCAGTTTGATTAAGACCATGAAATTTATATTCCATTCATGAAACATATCCAAGTATCTTTGGTAAAAAATTCAGCTTGTGGGTCGTTGTATTTTTTGAGTTACACTCCGTGGAAAATAGGGTTTGCGGCTAGTCCTGAAACTAGTCAAAAACAAGTGTTTCGGGTAAAAACATCATAACTTCTTAATAACAGATACAAATTCAGTTAGACCAAATGTGTTGGTTATAGTACAGTCTGTAGTATGTTTTGTAACATTTTTAGATCGATTCAACAAATATTCTGCATGGGGCACACTCTACAAGGTCTCTCTCTAGAATAAGCCAGAATTCAGCAAGGTATACCATTTTTGCTATAACGCCTTTTCTGAGAGGTTCAAAGTAGTGAAAACTGGAGGAATTGCATAAAACACACTGAAGAACATTTTGTATCAGTTTCATATCTTTATTCATTATAGGTACAAAGTTATGATTATTTCAAGTTAGGGTGGTTGACTAATCCAAAACTAGTCATGTGAGACCAAAGAAATGTTTGATGAATATGCTAGTATCTTAAAGTTAGTGAAAACTGGAGGAATTGCATAAAACACACTGAAGAACATTTTGTATCAGTTTCATATCTTTATTCATTACAGGTACAAAGTTATGATTATTTCAAGTTAGGGTGGTTGACTAATCCAAAACTAGTCATGTGAGACCAAAGAAACGTTTGATGAATATGCTAGTATCTTAAAGTTAAGGAAGGTTTGCAGGTATGCAATCATATACACCAGGTCTATTACAGATTTACAAATCATATTTGGATGATGAAATTGATGAGGGGTTTTGGTTGAGGTACAAGTTGGGTACATGGTTGAGACAAGTAGTTGATGAGTTGGCACATACATGAGGTGTAT
>SNQJ01S0011401.1:236884-249748 GCA_010110895.2 Picea sitchensis
TAGAAGGATCTTCCTCTAGATGCTTCTCTTGATAGACATATTTAGTATAAATAAGGGTCGAGGGTATGAAAACCCTAGCTGGGAGATTATTGTAACAGAGTGTTACTCGATTGGAGGTTGCCCCCTCAAAAAGGCCTGTGAACATTGCTTTCTAAATCAAAGTGTTATTTATATTGTTGTTCTTATATCATTTCTATGTTATTGTGGAGATTATGTTGGATATATTATTGTTATTTTGGCATTTGTAGCTTTTTATTTCTGTTCTGCATATTTATTATATCTAGTATATTGTATTTTGAGGTTACATAACAATGAGGGTTTGATGTCTATTCCATATAAGGGTTTATTACACATGATTATGATTGTATGCACATGACTAGAGAGACACATATACACATGGTTTGAGTGTTATTCTTGTGATATTGGGTATGAGATCTATGTTATCAGATTTGATCTATTGAGGAGATTATTTGGTATAGGTTTTTGTTATATTTTATATATGTTGGTATAGGTTATTTTTATAGGTTTATTATAGATTATTGGTACAGGTTGACTACAAGTTATTGGTACATGTTGGTTATAGGTTGTTGGCATAGATTGGTATAGGTTTACAGTGGTATATTTTGTAGTGACAGTATGGCAGTGATTCATCATTTATTTGACACTTATATTTCAGGGTGGTAGTATGGAGCAAGGATAGGTGGTTGTAGCCACATTCTGATTGTAGTCGGAGAACATAGGGGGTTGTAGCCTCCTTCTGGTTGGAGCTGTAGAATTGGGGATTTGGATATTCCCTCAGGTTGTAGCTTGAAAATATAGGGGGTTGGAGCCTCCTTCCAGTTGTAACTGGAGAAAAAAGGAATTTGGTGCTTCCAATGAATGTAATTCTTAAAGACATATAAGAAAAAACATTAGGTGTTTTTCTCCTACATTGGGTTTCCACGTAAAAATACTAGTGTACTATGTATGTGTATGATTTCTCATTGTTCATGGTTTATTTATTTTTCACTTGTTGAATGATATTGATAAATTGATCTCAAAGATAAACAACATTTATATATTGTGGTTAAAAATGATTAAAAATGATAAAATTTCTCTATTACTAATTCACCCCCTTCTCAGTAATCCAACAATTGGTATCATAGTAGGTTCCTTCAGGAATCAGTTTAACCATTGGAAGGTAGATCATGGAGAGAAACAATATGTATAAAAATGGAATACCACAGTTTGATGAACATAACTATGCATTCTAGAGTAGAAGGATGAAAACATATGTACAAGCACAAGGATTTGAGGTTTGGAAATTAGTAGTAAATGGATATAAAGAAACTATAAATGGATATAAAGAAACTATCATTCCTCCAATAAATGAAAATGGAAGGAAACTAAGTCTAAATAATTCAAAATCCAAAAATGCTATCTTGAATGGTCTGGTTGATTCATTATATGTCAAAGTTATGCATTGCATCTCCGTAAAGGATATTTGGGACAAACTTTAGAATGTTTATGAAGGAGACACAAAATTCAAGACAACAAAGCTTCAAACTTACAGAGGCCAATTTGAACAACTGAAGTTGAAGGAAGATGAAAATATTGTAGTTTACTTTTTAAGAGTTGATGAAACAGTGAATGCAATTAGAGGATTGGGAGAAGAAGTTGATGAATCTAAAAAAATTCAAAAGGTACTAAGATCTCTTCCAATGAGATTTGATCTTAACATCTCAGCACTAGAAGAAAGAACAGATCTGGACTCAATAAGCATGGGTGAACTACATGGAATATTCACAACCTATGAAATGAGAACATAACATGAGAAATAAGTTACAAAAGAAGTAGCATTCAAAGAAACCAAGAAGTCAAAGAAAAAGGGAAATAAAAAGTTAAAGTTAGATAGCAACAATAGTGATATCTAAGAACATGATGAAGAAGTAGCCAACTTCGTCAGAAGACTGAAAAAGGGAACCAAAAATTATAGAGGTAAGATTCCATTGATTTGTTTTAGTTGTGATGGTATTGTTCATTTCTCTAACAAATGTCCACATAAGAAAAATTAAAGGAATGAAGAAGATTATTCAAATAGAAAAAATATATATACAAAGGAAAAAGAACCAAAAAGAAATTTCTCAAGAAAAGATTTTTCACTAAAGAAGAAAACACCTCATCAGATGAAGATGAAGTTAGTGAAAGTGATACAGAAAGGGTTCTATTCATGGTAGTAGAAGATTCCAATGAATAAGGAACTGAACAAGAATATGAAGAGGCATAATTTGACTACAGAGAAGAACTATTGAGTGCCATAGAAGTTATAAAAGGGGGAAATAATAAAAACAAGTCACTATAGGCAGAACTAAAGAGAAAAGAGGAAGCTCAAAATTCCAACTCTGAAGAACTAGAGCAGATGATCACTAAATTAAAAATCCAAGTTGAAGAAGACAAAATAATTGAAGAACCACTCAAAGAATGGTTGGAAGGAAAATACATGATCATTGGAGGTTTGGAAGTAGAGATTGTCACATTAAGAAAAGACCTTCAAAAGAAAAACATGCAGAATAGCTCTAAAGTTTTGGATAACATTATTAACATTCAAAGGCCATTGTTGGCCCTTGGATATGTAAGAAAGAGAATATTAAGGAATAAAGGTGAAGTACGAACTATGTGGAAAGTACATAAACCGAGGAAGGGTCGAAGTGGGAAAAGAAGCAGAAAAGAAGGAGAAAAGAAAGGAAAAGCTAGTTGTTGGAAGAGAAAATTGAGGAAGATAAAGTAATAAGGAAGAGGGATCATGGAAAACTCAGCGAGTGGAAGAAGACACCAACAAGTGCTTTGGATAACCTCACAGAAAAGGAGGAAGGACAAGCTGGAGAAGCCCGAAAAACGCAGGTCAAGTGGACCTAGGGTTTTGAAACCTAGGGTTTTGGATCTAGGGTTGTGACACCTAGACTTCTGCCATGTAATGTATAAATAAAGGTCTAGGAGATTCGAGAGGGTTGCTCAATAATTGATTGTTAGTCACTTCTATTACTATTGTTGAGAACGATATTGAGTCTATATTGTAAATGTCTTCAGCTAGGTGCGAAGATCAACCTCACAACTGAGTGCACAGGGAGGGAAGAAAGGAAGAGAGAGAGAGAGAGAGAGATCTATAGATAAGTGTGCAGATAGAACTATATGTTTTCATATAGTATATCAAGAAACACAGTTATGTGGGTGTAGCACTAGGGAGAGGGTGAACTATTGGATTACTGAGGGGGGGGTGAATCAGAAATAGCGTAATTATAATCATTTGTCTCCAAATAATCCAAATGTTATATCAATGTAGAATTATTATCCAATAATGAGAAATAAGAAATGAACAATCACACACATACACAGTACATCAGTGTTTTACGTGGAAACCCAAATTGGGAGGAAACCACAGAATGATTTTTCTTATATGTCTTGAAGAATTACATTCATTGGAAGCACCAACTTCCTTTGTTTTCTAGCTGCAACTGGAAGGAGGCTCCAACCTTCTGGTTATATCTAGAGAACATAGGGGGTTGGAAGAAGTTATGACGTTATGACGTTTTTACCCGAAACACTTGTTTTTGACTAGTTTCAGGACTAGCCACAAACCCTATTTTCCACGGAGTGTAACTCAAAAAATACAACGACCCACAAGCTGAATTTTTTAACAAAGATACTTGGATATGTTTCATGAATGGAATATAAATTTCATGGTCTTAATCAAACTAAAAAACAATTTATTGTGAAAATGGTGAGATGACCTGTAAAAAACATACCTTAGAAAGCATCATCAAAAGAATTTATCCTTCCTCGAATTCCGGCCTTCTTTTCTTCACTTTCCTTAGAAATTAGGCTTAGATATACTTTGGTTACCTCAAAAACCTATAGGTATTCAATATTCTCAAGTGTGTCTAAAATTAGAGAACCTTGACTCTTATTTATACTCTCCAAATAGCTTCCTTAAAAACATCTTCTAGGTCACTTTGCCCACTTTCCTTATCTTAGGGTTAACCCACTTCTAATTTATCCATTAAATTTATTATTATTCACTTTGAATTATATTGAACTCATCACTTCACTTTATTATTTACCTTTAAAATCTCTTAAACCACTTTGACTACTTTGACCTTTTGGGTCTTCTAGATGACATAAGAGGGTCCTCCAACTTTGTAAGGCCGTAACTCTCAAACCATGAGGAGTTATGTGATGTTCCACATACCACCAGAAATGAAATGAAATTTACTATCCATATAAAATAGTGTTACCTGAAAATATATCAAAACTCATACTGTTATCTGTCAAACAAACTTGGGTCCATTACCCAAACCTAGGTTCTCCAACTTCTCATGGTCATAACTCTCTAACCATGAGGAGTTATGTGACGTTCCAAATACCACTGGAAATGGAATGACAAGATATATACATATAGGATAGTTTCACTAACAAATTCAATGGAGTTTATCTCATTATTCCACACATAAGCATGGGTTGTCTAACCATACTTCCAGGATAACTCAATCCGCAAAGCATCTTCCTGGGAGGGATTTCACCATAAGGGAACCACTTTAGAGTTCATCCATTTGTACTTATTATCAACCATGACAAGGAAATAATGAGTCATCTTTACATGAAACAAACTTGGGTCCATTACTCAACCTTTGTGCCACTAGACTTTCTTCAAGGGTTGACATCAATGACAACCAACCTTAATCAACATGACCATGTATATCTTATTCTTCTGTATGATTGGTGTTGTGCTATTTTCCATTTTTTATATTGTTAGTGCATTATTGTGTTAGATAAGAGATATAACCTACGAAGTAAGCTTAGGTAGGGTACAAAATATCTAGATTGCTTTGTGTATTTGTCCCGGATCCACTTTGCATTTCCTCTGGTTATAGACACCTATGTCCTACAACCCCCCTATTGCTACTTCAGGTGAGACTGCATCTACGTCGCAGGTGTTTTTGAAAGGGCCAGTAGTTAGGATTTGTTGGTGCACTATTAGAGCTGAACCTTGGGTCTTCCCCTGTGCCAACAAATGGTTCTGTTGTCGGGACCGAGATCTTTTTGAGGGAATGTCAAGGTAGTTTCCATCGAAGACAGAACTTCATAGTTCCTTTGATGCAACAGAAGGTCACTTTGCAGGATAAAGCATTGGAGATAGCCATGAAATTAGAAGAAGCCCCTATAGAAGAATCCAACCCAGGTATGAGTCAAACCTTGAATCAGTTAACTAGTTTATCTTTACAGGTCGAAGATATGAACAAGGATAAAGGAAAAGAGAAAAGATAAGATATATGGTGCATAAGATGAAGAGAACTGTCCCCTATTTCATGAATACTTGGCCTCTGAAGCACCTAGTCCTTTGAAGTAGGCTATTGTACCCTGGTGTGAAGTATGTAGAAGGAGACATTACCTTGGTGAATGTTATTATATGGAAAAATATGTCCAGACACCTACCAACATTTACTACACATTCTGTAAGTCTGTGGGACACAATGAGAAGGATTGTAGGGCTTATGATCTCTTGCATGAAAGATCAAGGGATACATATAGGATTCAAGGAGAAACACAACAAGAGGGAAATAATGTGTAGTTCAACTCCCCAGAAAGAGGAAACTTCAACCCTTGTGGTGGATTCAAAGGAAGGGGACGAGGAGGAGGTATGGGTCGAGGTAGAGGTCATATCATCTGTTATAACTATGCACAAACAGAACATTTGGAAAGGTATTGTTAGAACCCTTGTACCACTTGTAACAACTTTAATTCATTTGATCATGTTATCGAAGATTGTTTAGTATTGTTAGCCAAACTCGAGGAGATACGAGGAGGAAACCAACAATTTCAACTAATATTAGCATAAACTTGTGGTGAAGACCCTAGAGTCACTGTTATTACTAGAGGAGGCATTGTTACAAGAGAAGACAGAGTGACCCAAGGAAAGACTGCAGAGGAATCAAGAATCAAAATAGTTGCAAAGAAGGAACAATTGTTTGACCCAAGGAGAGAGAGGCATACTTTTGAAGAAGCAAGGAAATAATTTGTAGAAGGACAAGCTTCTTCATCTAAGGTACAACCAGAAGTAAGGGAATGTGAAATGCCACAAGAATTTGATCAATCTGCTATAGCTAGACAAGGAAAATAGATAAGCAAGCTAATGGACTTCTTATATACATGCATTAATTTGATTAAATATGAAAAGGTTGTACAAGAGCTACAACACCTGGTAAGACAGTATGAAATGGGGAAAATAGATCCTATGCTGAGTAGAGATATGAATCAAGTATCAAGGAAAAGAAGAACAAACAAGGAATTGCACCTTAGCGCTCAGATTGGAGATGATGATGTGGACTATGTGGTCCTCAACTTGGTATTGGAAGTCTATGATGAAGCAGACTTGGGCACTGATGGGAAAACCCAGACTAATTTACTCTCCTATCATGCTCAAGATGGATAATCATCAGGTGGTGAGCCCCTTTGGAATACTAGAGCATGTCCATGTAGACGTCAAAAGGGTAAGGAAATTTGCAGACTTCGAAGTAATTGAGATCGTTGATGATAGATGTCCTTATCCTGTGTTGTTAGGAATTTATTTGGATTTCAACAATTCGACTGTTGTTGACCTAAAGAAGAGAAGAATAACATTTGAGGGTAATGGCCTTAAATTCATTGCACCTCTAGACTCAAATGAAGGTCGCAGATACTCAAAACCTATCAAGGAAGAAAACCACACATACGAGATAGAGAACATCTACAAGTTGAGAGCAAGATAGGAGGATTACATTAATCCTACAACAAACATAAATCTTAGCTAGTGAAGTGAAAGTGCATGTTCACCAGATTCAGAAGAGGAATTAGAAAATTGGTAGAACAGGATGTATGAAGTCTCCACATGCCAATGTGCCAGATTGACTAGAGTAGTTCATTGGATTGGCACAGAAGTAAGTAACCTTCCAACATTTGATAGCTTGACATTTCTAGCTGAATTTGAGAAAAGTGTACCAGTGCAACAAAGGATGTCGGCATTGGATGAATCCTTGAAAGCCACACCAACTAGATGGCGGGGATCACACAAGAAGAACATCGTAGAATGGACACAACGTCGCACCTTATTGACAGTGCGCTTTTCAAACCAAGCAGAAGGATGTGAAGTTTGATACACAGGGAAGAGTTGTCCTAAGGACCACGTGAAGTTGTGAGAAGGCATGGAGCAACATTTCTAAAGAACAATGGGTGCATAATTTCATTAACACCTTGGATACTACACTTATCAATTGGTATCTTCAAGAAGAATTGTGCCTCATCACTAAAAGATGGTATGGTAGGACTTAGAAATTTATAGCTACCTTCTTATTTGAAATCCAGTACCCTACAATAGACAAGATGTTACAAATTGTAAGACAAAAGGTCTTCGAGGAGGCACCTAACCTCCCTTTTGAGCAAGAAGAAGATGAATGGATTGCGCCTCTTCAACAGTTACAATATTTCTATAATATTAACGTTGATGAGGATGATGACCCTAGAGATGTAAACATTGCATAAACTGAAGGTCATAGAGACATAGAAGGGCTTGGGATTGAATTACCATTTGTTGGACAACCCATTAAAATTAAGAAGGTTAATATTGGAACAGAGCAAACACCTAAATTAGCAAATGTGGGAGACTATTAGGATGATGCTACTATTAGCAAGATCACAGAGCTACTACATGAATATCATGACTTGTTTCCAACCAAGTTCACAGATATGAAGGGCACTAAAGAGCCCATGGGAGAAATGAAAATCCCTCTGAGACCAGATGCAAGACCCATCAAGCATTGACCTTACAGACTGAATCCCAAATATAAGAATAAATTTAGGATTGAATTGGATAGAATTTCGGAAGCAGGAATCATAGAACCTGTTGAAGAATTAGAATGGATTAGCCCTATGGTAGTCCAGGATAAGAAGATAGGCGAAATCATAATCTGTGTAGATCTTAGGAATCTGAACGATGCATGTCTACATAATTCATTCCCTACACCCTTTACTGATGAGGTTCTAGATAATGTAGGAGGCCAGGAGGTCTACTCATTCACGGATGGATTTTTAGGTTATCACCAGATCAAGATTGCTAAGGAAGATCAACATAAGACCACATTTGCAACAAAATGGGGGTCATTCTAGTACATTGTGATGCCTTTTGGTTTAAATAATGCACCAACCATGTTTTATAGGGTGATGGTCGAAGCATTCAAGGAATTTTTACATAAGTTCTTGGAAGCATATTTTGATGATTGGACTATTTTTAGCCTACTGAAAGACCATATTGAATATTTGAGATTAATGTTAGATAAGTGTAGACAATGTTAGATTTCCCTGAACCTGAAAAAGAATATTTTATTTTCACCCTTTGGAGTGTTGCTAGGGCACATTGTGTGTAAGCAGGGGTTGTTGGTGGATCCTTCCAAGATTGCCATCATCATTCATCTACCCCCCCTACCTCGGTCAGACAGTTGCACACTGCATTGGGACACACTGGATACTATAGAAAATTTATTAAGGGATATGCACAGATAACAACACTTATGGAGAAGCTACTAAATAAATACAATAAGTTCCAATGGACAGAAGAATGTTAGTAGAGCTTCGACACACTAAAGAAGAAAATGGCCACTGCACCAATATTGGTTTTTCCAAATTGGAGTAAGGAGTTCAATGTTCATGTCGATGCTTCGTCAATAGCATTAGGAGCAGTTTTAGCATAGCCAAGTGTAGGATACATTGACCACCCCGTATCTTTTTCTAGCAGGAAGATATCTACAGCTGAAAGGAACTATACTACGACTGAAAGAGAAGGCTTGGCTATGGTATATGTGTTGCAAAAGTTTAGACACTATTTGTTAGGAGGACATTTTAAGATGTTCACTGACCATTCTACATTAAAATACTTAGTCAACAAGCCAATATTGGGGGGAAGAATATGTAGATGGCTACTACTATTCCAGGAGTATGCCTTTGAAATTGTGGTCAAGCCATGAAGAATGAATAAAGGACCTGATCACTTATCTAGGTTAGAACAGGGAGAGGAACCTACCAATTTGGAGGATACACTACCATATGCACAATTGTTGGCTATCATAAAATTTGATGACCACTTCGCCAAGATAGTCCAATTCCTGTCCACATGAATGGCACCTCATGATTACATGGTCATTGAGAAGAAACAATCGGTAGTCCGCGTTGCCGAATTTCAACTTATAGCTGGACAATTGTATAAGATGGGACCAAATGAAATCTTGAGGAGATGTGTTATGGAGGCAGAAAGACCATTGATTCTTGTAGAATCACATGAAGGCATCGTAGGAGGACACTATGTAGGGAAAGGAACAACACATAAGGTTCTCAGAGCTGGCCTCTGGTGGCCTACTTTACATAAGGATGATAAGGAATACTACAGAGCCTGTGATGTGTGTCAAAGAGTAGGAAAGCCTTCTAGAAGGGATGAGATGCCTTTAGCATCACAATTAACATTACAAGTATTCGAGAAATGGGTCATTGACTTTGTGGGACCTATTAAATGACCGAGAAGGTGCACAAGAGCTTGATACATTACCACTGAGACAAATTATTTAACCAGATGGGCAGAAGCAAGAGCAGTTAAGGACTGTAGTGCAGCTATAGCTACGCAATTCATTTTTGAGGATATTATAACCAGGTTTGGATGCCGGAAGATCCTCATGAGTGACCAAGGCACACACTTCATCAAAAAAACTATTGAAGCCTTGACTCAGTAATTTTAAGTTCATCATCAGAAGAGAAATCCATACCACCCACAGGTGAATGGTACAGTTGAAGCTTTCAATAAGATCTTAGATATAGTGCTCACTAAGATTTGCAGTGTCAAAAAAGATGATTGGGATTTAAGAATTCCAACAGTATTGTGGGATTATCGAACTACTTGCAAGAAGATGACAATGCATACCCCATTTAAGTTGGTATATGGCTTAGAAGTAGTGGTACCTATGGAATACTTGTTTCCTATTTTAAGAATTGTAGCCCTCACAGGTATGGATGACAACGACGTTGTTCAAGACAGGCTTGTGTAATTGCTGGAACTAGAAGAAGATAGGTTTATTGTAGGATTTCATCAGCAGGTACAGAAAGAAAGAGAAAAGGCTTACCATGACAAACATATCAAGAGGAAGACATTCAAGCAAGGAGATTTGGTATTGTTATATGACAACAAGTTCATGAAGCATTCAGGGAATTTCAGGACACATTGGCTAGGACCATTTTAGGTTTCCTATGTTACAAAAGGAGGAGTTGTGTAGTTGAAGACCCTTAATGGAGAATGGAAAGAAGGTTTGGTAAATGGGAGTTGGTTGAAATTGTATTATGATAACCAAAAACCTCGCAGCTCTTAGTAAAAGTAAGGAAGAAGGGTCTAGGTACCAGGTGCAGTTGAAACTGGGTACCAGACACAGAAAATACAGTATGCTCAAGGAAGGGAGGGCTTGAGTAGAAAGCACACGCTGCTTCATGTAGTCTGAAGTCGAATTAAAAGAGAAGGTTCAATCTTGGAGTGGCTCAGGACGAGTCACATGTGAGTGTTGGTGGCCTTTTGGCCCTTGGGTATGTAAGAAAGTGAATATTACGGAAGAAAGGTGAAGTACAAACTGCACGGAAGGAACATAAATTGAGGAAGGTTCGAAGTGGGAAAAGCAATAGAAAAGAAGGAGAAAATAAAGGAAAATCTAGTCGTTGGAAGATAAGATCGAGGAAGATAAAGAAGTAAGGAAGAGGGATCGTGGATAACTCAGCGAGTGAAAGAATACACCAACATGTTTTTTGTATCACCTCGTGGAAAAGGAGGAAGGACAAGCTAGCGAAGCCCTAAAATTGTGGGTCAAGTGGACCTAGGGTTTTGGATCTAGGGTTTTGACACCTAGAATTCTACCATGTAATGTATAAATAAAGGTGTAGGAGAGTCCAGAGGGCTTATCAATAATTGATTGTTAGTCATTGTTATTACTATTGTTGAGAACAATATTGATTCTATATTGTAAAGATCTTCAGCTGGGTGCGAAGATCAACCCTGCAGCTAAGTGCGCAGGGAGGGAAGAAAGGAAGAGAGAGAGAGAGAGAGATCTATAGCTAAGTGTGCAGATAGAACTGTATGTTTTCATCTAATATATCAAGAAACAAAGTTTTGTGGACGTAGCCCTAGGGAGAGGGTGAACCATGTATATCTTGTTGTTCTGTGTGATTGGTGTTGTGTTATTTTCCATCTGTTATACTGTTAGTGCATTATTGTGTTAGATCAGAGATATAACCTACGAAGTAATCTTAGGTAGGGTAACGAATATATAGATTGTTGTGTGTTTTTTTTCCTGGATCCACTTTGCATTTCCTCTAGTTGTAGACACCTGTGTCCTACAACCACCCTATTGCAACTTTGGGTGAGACTACATCTGCTTCATAGGTGTTTCCGAAAGGGACAATAGTTAGGGTTTGTTGGTGTGTTGTTAGAGATGAACCCTGGGTATGCCCCTATGCCAACAAACACATCATGACAAGTCTGTACTAGGTTACAATCAAATATAAAATGGATCAATATCTAAAACAACAAATCAAGAAACAAAACCAAGAATCTATGTAGAGACAATCAATGGAGACAAGAAGTTTTACAAGGAATATCATAGAGACACTCCTTTGCCTAGAAGATTCAGATTTTAGAATCATCAATAGTCAGAAACAATAAGGCCTCAAGAAAAAGAAGGGTTCATAAGAGTAACTCTTTTTATAATATCTACAACTCTTAGGTATCAAACCATCTTTCTTAGTTTATGTTAGTCATGTAACAATTTTGGACATAAGGTTGTGAATTGCATAGAAAATCGTTAAATTATGAACTTGATTTCTTATGCAGATTAATTCTTTTATTTTCTTCAATACTTTGATTCCATCTTAATATACTTCAACAATACCAAATCATAACCGAATAGAAATAACTATGTAGATAAGTAAGCATTCACATCAACAACACATATACCCTGGGGAAACCCTATACAAGGATAAAAACCCTAGCAAAAGATATTCCTTTATTTCATTAATAATGTAAGATCACTTACAAATATCTACCATGAATGTTCTTCTCTTAAAGATATTTCCAAGATGACTCTGAACTGACAAAGACCTAAGAGACCTTGTTGAAATACACCTCTGATATGTTGCTTCTATTGTTGATATACAACATTGATATGTTGTTGATATACACCTCTGATATGCAACCTCTATTGCTGATATACAAAACTGATATGATTCTTTGGTATGTTGCCTCTTTATCACTAATATGATCCTCTATTGCTTCACCCTTAACCTGCATATCAAAATGTGTTGAAGAGAGGGGTTGAACTCTGCTTATATAGGTTGAAGAGGAGAAGAGGAGAGGCTCAAAATAGTAACTTGTTTTCATGATTTAATCATAACTCAACTTCATACTTTAGTTCGAACATAGAACTAGACTTGAGATTGGTATACTCTAGTTCGAAAATAGAACTAGACTTGAGACTTCAATTACAACCCAGCATTACACTTTAGTTCGAAAATAGAACTAGACTTGAGACTGGTATACTTTAGTTATAAAATAGAACTAGAATTGAGACTTCAGTTACAACTCAACATTACAATTTAGTTCGAAAATAGAACGAGACTTAAGACTTCAGTTGCAACTTAGCACTACACTTTAGTTCGAAAATAGAACTAGACTTAAGACTTCAATTGCAACTCAGCATTACACTTTAGTTCAAAAATAGAACTAGACTTAAGACTTCAGTTACAACTCAACATTACTCTTTAGTTCTAAAATAGAAA
>SNQJ01S0011401.1:249758-266759 GCA_010110895.2 Picea sitchensis
TTAGGAATATCGTTTGTTTCTAGCTCATAGGAATTTTATATTCAACCTAACTTTTGCTAGATGCCTTGACTTTTTCTCATGGTTCACAAGGCTTGACTAGGCTCACAGAGGTTATACGTTCCCCTTGACTTTTTCACTAGTCTGTCTATGGTCACAAAGGTTGTACATTCCCCCTAAATTTTGCACTAGAATGTCTATGCTCATAGAGGTCGTGCATTCCCCCTTAATTTTGCATTAGACTCACATAGCATCTCGTTCATCCCAACTTTTGGTTTGACTCATAGAGGTTGTACGTTCCCCTTGGCTTTTTTCAATACCTCACAATATTGATTGATTCTCCAAATCTCCCTGGCTAGCCTCAAGGTGGCCCATATGGCCTCTCATTGGAGAATGATTGTTGATGTTGCCAAATTTAACACTCCTTCTCAGCGAGGGAGTAATTCTCAGCCACACCAAGCTTGCCTCTCAACTGCACAAACTGTCTCGAGGTCAGAGGCTTGGTCAGGATACCAACTACCTTCTCGCTCGTGGCTATGTACTGTAACCTTATAGTTTTTCTCTAGACCAAGTCTGGGATGTAGTGGTACCTCATGTCAATATGTTTTGACCTTTTGTGAAATACTAGGTTCTTTGTCAATTTTACGCAACTTTTATTATCACAGTGAACCATCATCATCTCGAGCTTATCACCAAACAACCCAGAAACCAATTTTCTAAGCCATACTGCTTCCTTGCTAGCATCACTTGCTATAATATACTCAGCCTCTATTGCAATCTGTCCAATGGATCCCTGCTTCTGTCTTGACCAAGAGATCATAGAGGATCCTAAACTAAAGCATTATCCAGATGTACTCTTCTGATCCAATGGGCTTCCTACCAAGTCAACATCTGCATACCCATGAAGAAATAAACCACCACTGGATGTATATCTTAGACCATAAGTAATGGTCCCTATGAGATATCTCAATATATTCTTTGTTTCCACCCAGTGTCTTTGTCTCGATTTAGTCATGAACTGACTCAATGCAATCACTACATATCATATATCTGGCCTAGCATGGATCATGTACATCAATGATCCAATCAGCTGCCTATACATGGTGGGATCCACCAAATCTGAACCTGTATTAGAATCATGCAACTTCCTCAGGTTGGTAACCATCGGAGTAGACATGAATTTGCAATCCATCATACCAAACCTCTTTAGTACATCCATTTTGTATTTTCCTTGTGCCAGAAATATCTCACCCTGTCTTTGCCACACTTCCAATCCTAGGAAGTAATGCATCAAGCCTAAGTCTTTCATCTCGAATTCTAAGGTTAGATCCCTCTTACACCAAATTATTAGGCCTTCATATATTGCTATAAAAAGATCATCAACATACATGATTAGTATAACAAGTTGGTTACCTCTTACCTTGAAGTATAGATTTGCATCAACATCACTTTTATGAAAGCCTAGGATTTTAAGAAAGCCATCAATTTTGTCATACCAAAATCTGGGAGCCTGCTTAAGACCATACAAGGCCTTCCTTATCTTCCATACATGAGTTCCTTTGTTATGCAGTACAAAATGATCTGGTTGTTCCACAAAGACCTCCTATTCAATCTTTCCATTCAAGAATGTTGTTTTTACATCCATCTGATGTAGCTTCCAACCAAGAACGGAAGATAAAGAAATAATAATTCGAATGGAGGTATACTTGGCTACAAGGGAAAAAGTCTCTTCATAGTCAATTCCTTCTTTCTGAGTGAAGCCTTTGGCTACAAATATTTATTTGAACTTTTCCACACTTCCATCAACTAAATTTTTAATCTTATAGATCCATTTGTAAGAAACCATTGATTTGTCTTTTGGCCTTGGCACAATGTCCCAAACATTGTTCTTTATAATAGACATGTATTCCTCAAGCATGGCATCCTTCCATACTTGTAATTTATCTTCTTTTTCAAATGAAGAAGGTTCATCATCACTAATGCTTCTCATTAGTACAACATAGCCTCCAAACCTATGAGGCCTCTTCCTTTCCCTGAAGATTCCTTTTGGAGAAACTATTCTTTCTACTTCCTGCATTATTTCTTTAAGCCACCCTGGCTTCCTTTTCGCTAGAGGTTCTTCAAGAGTTATTTCTAACACTTCATCAGGTTCTAGGGGATCATTACTTGGCCCTTCACAAGGTTCCTCCCTCTCATCATCTGACTCTTCATTTTCAGAAGAGGGTGAAGCTAGTTGAACTACTTTTGATTCCTATTGAAGTGCTCTAGATTTATTAAATGCAGCTTCCTCATGGAAAGTCGCTTCTCTGCTTACCACTATTTGCCTCTAACCTAGTACATAAATATTGTAAGCCTTGGAGTTCTCACTGTACCCCACACAAACCCCTTTATTTCTGGAGGGTTCCATCTTTGTCCTCTTTTCCTTAGGGACATGAATATACACAGGACACCCAAATATAATTAGATGCCCTACTTCAAGTTTGATCCCCGAGAATACTTCTTCAGGAGTCTTGTCCTTCAAGATATCATGTGGACCCCTATTCTGAATATACACAGTAGTGGAGGTATCTTCTACTCATAAATAATTTGGCAAATCATGGTCAAATAGTATTTCTTTCGCTTCCTCGCAAATTGTCTTGTTTTTCCTCTCAACAACTCAATTTTGCTAAGGGTTATATGGCATGGTCAACTGTATCTTGATTCCTGCTGACTTGCAGTAGTCCTCAAACTGGAGAGATTCAAACTCTCCTCCATTGTTTGTTTTAAGGATTTTGATGTGTCTCCCTGTCTTCTTTTTAATAAAGGATTTATACTCTTTGAATTTATCAAATGTGTCACTTTTAGCTTTAAGGAAAAATATCCAAAATTTTCTTGAGAAATCATCAATAAAAATGACATAATACAAACAACCACTGAGTGAGGGAGATGACATGGGACCACATACATAAGAATGAACCAGATATAAGATGCCCTGAGCTCTGTTGTCACTACTAGGAAATGATTTCTTTATATTTTTACCCAGCATGCATCCCTTGCAAATTTCATTTTTACTAAGAGAAATAGAGGGCATGCCACATACCATGTTCTATAGATCTGGAAGAGATTTGTAATGAATATGTCCAAGTCTTCTGTGTCACAACTCGCTAGAGCTAGTCGCATCATGAGCCAATGCTTGAACTGACTGTCCTGGCATGATGTACAGTCCTCCACTGCGAGTTCCAATGGGTTATGTTGTACTTAAGTGGCTACCTTTAGCCCATAGTAGTTCCTTCCTATCCTTGAAGATCACCCAATATCCCTTTTCCTCAAGGGTTTCAACTGATAGTAGATTATTCTTGAGCCCTGGAACATATAATACTTCATCAACATGAAGTCTAGCCCCAAATTCCAATCTGAAGTAGATAGAGCCTACTCCCTCTATCATGTAGCATTTTTCATTCCCAATCTCAACATGCTCTACAAAATATTTTGTCTCGAAATCTCAGAGGATGTCCTTGAACCATGTCATGTGCTTTGATGCACCACTATCTACTAACCAAGTTTTCGGCCCCGTGAAAACTTAACTGGATAAGGCAGAAACCAAGTAATGTTCTTTCTTATTTTCTTTCTCATTAGAAGGACTTTTTTTATTTCTTTTGGATTCATCATCCTCAATAGTTGAGGCATGATGTTTCCCTTTCCTAAGATATTTATTTCTAAACCAACAATCTTTATCAAAATGTCCCAACTTATTACAGTTAAATCATTTAATCTTAGATGTATCAATATTCTTACCTTTGAATGTACCTTTGGTGTTTGCCTTCCTCTGAGAGCCTTTCTAGAAAGTGCCTTTCTTATTTCCCTTGAATATTGATGCTAAATATGAGTTCTCTTCTTTCGTTGGCTTGCTCCTAGTAGTTCTGTGACTCTCCTCTTGGAGGAAATCATTCCATAACCTATCAAACGTGGGTTGAATCTCTCTCCCACTTACACTGGATAAGAATATCTCCGGTGAATAAGGAAGACCGTCAAAAATGGCATGCACTAAATCATCATTGTCCATTGTCACCCCTGTAACCAAAAGTTGATCTATGATCTGGGCTATCCTGGAACAGAAATATGCCACTGATTCACCTTTCTCCATTTTCAAATACTTAATCTTGTGCTTAAGTTTTCTCTTCTGACTTGGAGCCTATTTCTTATACAGATTCAACAAGGTATCCACACATTCCTTGGCAGTCATTAACGAAGTCATTGCAAGCATTATATTGTCTTTGACTGAGTCAAAGATGATTTTCTTGGCCTTTCTTGACTCTTCCTAAAGTCCTCTCTTCCTACATTGTTCGTGTGTTCCTCCACCATTGTGGTCATATACTACTCAAGATCATGCTCATGCAAGATATTTGTTATTTGGAGCTTCCACACATTGAAGTTGGTAGCTCCTTCGAGCCTATCCTCGGCCCTAACTGAAATGGACAATGCCATGGACCTCACACTGGAAACTTGATCAAGTTAGCTTGGATCTGTGTGTACCTGTTGCTGCACTTCAACACATTTAACACACCCTAATCTTTGATACCATGTTAAATTATGAGCTTGATTTCTTATGCAGATTAATTATTTTATTTTCTTCAATACTTTGATTCCAACTTAATACACTTCAACAATACCAAATCATAACCAAATAGAAGTAAATATATAGATAAGTAAGCATGCACATCAACACCACATATACCCTGGGGAAACCCTGTATAAGGTTTTGGGATAAGCAAATAGGGTTTTGAGATCTAAATTCTATGTATAAATATTTAATGCATTGGGAAGAATTGGGTTCACAAAGAGAGGGAGAGAATAGACTGAGAATAAGAGAGAGTCTATGTATGAATGTTTATGGAGAGTTTTGCAGAGACAGGCTTGCACTACAGAGAGGCTAGGCAAGATGGGGAAGTATTGTAAGTGGAGTGTGCAAGCCTGAGATGATTGCACAAAGAATAACAAATAAGCCAGTCATTATGGATGTATCCCAGAGTTTGGGTGAACCACATTAAATTATGTGTCTGAATTTATTTTTATGTGATTGGTCATGAATGCTTTGTTTATGCATAACTAGATCTAGATCTGTGTAGTAGATAATTGATGCACAGTAAAGATGAATGTTACAATGGATATTTTATGTTGTAATCTCTGTCAAAATGATGTTTCATACTTGAATTTTACTAATTAATCAAGGGAAAGAGATACATAATACTACACACAAGGTAGATAAGAAAGAATGAACATGATGATAGCCTCCCATCCCCTCATCCCTGCAGAAACTTGGTTCCTACAGCCCCAATAGATGCCTCGGGTGAGACTTCACTTGCATGCATGTGATGCCAAAAGGGTTGGTGTCTACAGGGTTTGTTGGTAGAATAAATTGAACTTAAGGTCTTACAACCGCACACCAACAAATGGTTCCATTGTCAGGACCTGGAATGTGTGATTGAGAGAATATTTTGGAGGCTGACTAAGAAAGAGATCACCGAATGGATAGAAAGGAAGGAACAATAATTTGATCAGAAAGAGAATAGAAACCCTTGGATGAAAAATGAGCAATGGATGCAAAGGTATGTGTACACAGTGCTGCATGAGATTTTCTATGGTGAATTTCCAATTATCTTAGCTGAGTGGCTAGAAACACTAGTGGACAGTACTAGAAGGTACCAAACTACAACGTCGAGGAACTAGAATCCTAAGTTGGTAAGATAATTGAATTGTGTAAGTAATAAGACTTCTCATGCAGTTGATTTCTGGTTGAACAATATATTGGGAGGTTATATTACATAATTTTTTATAGATTGCACCGAGTCATACAATGTTGGAGAGAGGGATTTCTTTAAAGGACTGAATGGAAGGTTTATGTAAACATTGGGTACCTAGATAAAGATGTTGTTGTGTGACAAGTGTGTGATTACGATGGATTATTATTTCTAAGGGGCTTCATGCACATAGGGGAACTCAGAGATGACAAGAGGATATCTTGAAGGTAGGAAAGAATGAAGGAATAAATGAAGAAGAAATGGAGGGGAAGAGAAAAAAAGAAGGTGTATCATAAGAGGAAGACGAGTTTGGATTAATGTGCAGTGGAAGAAGGTAAAGACGATGAAGACTAGGGATGAGAAAGGAAGGTCACATATTGAGCCTAAGGGGAGAGAACCCTGCGCAATAGTCCAGATCATAGAGATACCATACATAGAAGGAGAGGAAGAGAATTCTTAGTTCAGTCCTATAAAAGAAGAATCAGTAAGCCCTACTCAGACTATATATTGTGTCAATTCCACGACCCCATGTGTGTCACCTATATCGGAAGTAACATTTGAGGATTTTTCAAAAGAACTTATAGTTAGCAAGGGAAGGAAGAGTAGAAATAGATAGAGCAACGAAAGTAGTACATCGAGTCAGAGTCAACTAGAATTGCTGAGGGGAGGTATTACACAAAATAACATGGCAGGGTTAGACAACACACTAAGACTGCCTGAGTTCCAGGGAGTTGGGTTGATGGACCTAGAACAACATCTATTCATATGTGAAACAATTTTGTCTTCAAAGAATGGTCAAGATGAGGTTGTAAAGATTGTGTAGTTGGAAACAACTTTTAGAGGCCTTGCAGAGTACCACACCTATAAGACAAGCAGGGATGTTAGAATAAATTAGAAAAGCATTGTTGAAAGAGTTCAAGAAGCAAAGTATGAATCGTAGTACATTACAAAATTAAAGGAAATCAAACAAGTACAAATGAGTCAATTTAGGACTATGATCAATTATTTAAGACCGGAAATGGAACCATTTGTTGGTGCACGGTTGTAAGAGCCTAGGTTCATTTTATTCTACCAACAAACCCTATAGACACCAACCCTTTCAGCATCACCTTCATGCAAGTGAAGGCTCACCCGAGACATCTATTGGGTCTATGGGAACCAAGTTTCTGCAAGTATGAGGGGATGGGAAGCTATCATCATGTTAATTCTTACTTATCTACCCTATGTGTAGTACTGTGTATCTCTTTCCATTTATTAATTAGTAAACTTCAATTATGCAGCATCACTGTGACACATATTGCAACATAAACTATCCACTGTAACATTCATCTTTATTGCACATCAATTATCTACTACACATATCTAGATCTAGTTATGCATAAATAGAACATTCATGAACAATCACATAAAAATAAATGTAGACCTAGAATTTAACATGGTTCACCCAAACTTTGGGATATGTCCACAATAGTTGGCTTCTTTATCATTCTTTGTGAAATCATCTCAGGATTGCACATTGCACTTACAATAGATACATCATGACATACTTACCCATCTTTCCTAGTCGCTCTGCAATGCAAGCCTCTCTTTGAAAAACTCTCCCTAAACTATCTAACATAAACTCTCTCTCATTCTCAGTCTATTCTCTCCCTCTCTTTGCAAACCCCATTCTTCCAAACCAATTACATATTTATACATAGAATTTAGCGCTCAAAACCCTATTTTCTTATCCCAAAACCCTGTGACACCTCATGATTACAACTCAATGTTCTAGTGTGATTTTACTATCTTTGTGCATGGATGTTGCCTTTACATTATCAACTATTGTCCTTCATGTTTTTGTGCATCTATCTCCTTTGCATTCCTAACTATTTTTGCATGCACCCTCATTCTTCGTTCTTCGAACTCCCTGTCCAACAACACCAAGCCACCAACAAACAATTCATATCTAAAAAAAATTCATGTGTTTGAAACCAAACAATGATCCTAATGCACTCTTTTCACTAATGCTTCAAATCACTCAAGCATGCAAATTTTTTGTCTTTTTTTATTTATTTCTTCCAATTGTAGTGCAAAAATTTTCTTGATCTAAGAAAGAATATGAATGCAAAAGGAAAACCAACAATAACAATAAACGAATGGGTTGTGGGGGATTGGAAATTATGTTGGATCATCCCACTCCAATGTCTCTACCAAGATCTCACCCAAAACTCACCTAGGAGGATAGATCTAGTAATGAATCAATAGCTACACCAGGAGAGCCAATGCAAAGAGTATCAAACATTACCAGATATGCTCAGATCTGTTGGGTTCTCTACCCAACTTCATTGAATCTCTTAGATAGAAAAGGACCCTATCCAAGAAATGCAAGCAAGCCACAAAAATGCACTCAAAACACCACTTGAAAGAAAAACATGTGAAAAATAACTGAAACAGAGGGAAGATCACTATCAAAATAGACCACTCAAAGACTTAATGGATCAAAGGGACTAATCCACTTTCTAAAGTATGGGTATCTTTGCAATTCCACAGTTTTGACACATCATCTTGAGACACAGGCTAGTCAACCAGTGAGGGCCATCACATGACAATTGTTCTTCAGCCAGTGATGATGAAGAAAATTTTTATTTTTTAGGAAAGGATGGATCTATTCTAGATCTATCAGATCTATCTCAAATCTATCAGATTTGGTAGATCTAGGATATGATGGAATCTATGGAAGAAAAACAAAATAAAATCACAATCAAGTTGAGGAAAAGGATTAGCAAAGAAACTCAAACTAGAGAAGATTATTTCCTAGTGGAATCACCAGTTCTGTTATGGGATAAATATCACGGGGATCTCACTGGATTGTCAACAAAATATCCCTAGGATCTGCCTATTTATCCTAGATAGGAAGGTGGTAGACTTCTATGGTTTTCTAGATCTAGGGAAAGCAATCTCTTTTACACTAAAGAATGATATACTATCATACCTTGTATCTAAAGGTTGTTCCTATGTATCCTAGTTGTTGCATCTCCTAAAAACAAACTCCAACTCCTACAACCTGATCCCTGCACAAAATAAACAAACAATTCCAATCTTTTAGAAATCATAAAAATACCTTAGATCTAATTTGATTTATCATGCATAGAATCAAATCCAAACCATTCATCAATCTAACATAAACAATTTGGGGGAAAATCATCCATAAATTAGATTATCATAGAGAAATTACATCAAGCTCATAGGTTTGATGATGATGCCATTCTCCCTTGCTCCTTGATTCTCCTCAACTTCTTTGTCAAGATAAGCAATTTAACTTCTGGTTGTGATGAATAGGACAATCTCCTCTGCAAATGGACAACATAACATTACTCTTCAATTCTTCCCTTTTTCTCCCAAGAATTTCCTTTGTTATATAGTTATTTGGAGGAATCTTGAGAGAGATTCTAGATCTTCTAGAGAACACTATAGAATCGAATATTTTGGATTCGTAGGCCCTTTCCATGAAGATACAACTCATCCCTTGCATATCTCCTCGTAAGTCCCTGAATATAGAATTTTTAGGAGTCATCGCTTGTTGAACTACCAATGTCATGTGAGGCTCATCACTTGTTGTCTACTATGAGTCTCGCGATGATCTCGAAAAAGGGCTCAAATCTTAGGAAAAACATGCATTTTGGATTTCATATTCTTGTGAATTACCTTCTATCCTGTAGGGTGGAAATTAAGGCTATAACACAACGTGGACCAGTTTCTATCTTCCACGTGGCTCTTTGTTTACCATTTATGCATTTTTTCAAAAGGGCATAACTTTCACATCCAAAGTCCATTTTTAGTGTTGTTTTTTTTAAATAACCTATTTTTTTGAGATCTTTCCATCCAGACCATTACTTTAATATTTTCCTGCATATTCTAATATGGATTATCCCAATGATATTTTTCTTACTAGTACCAACTAATTCTCATGGAAATCCCATATGGAGGACTTATTAATAAGTAAAGGATTTTACCGAACTACCGTTGGGAAAGAACTAGAACCCACTGATGATGAAAATAAGTCAAATGGGCCAATAAAATTGATGAAGCATGTGGACTGAATGGAATTTCCATCTCCATTGATATAAGGTTTCACCTTCAAGGAATTGATGACTTGGATAATGCTTGGGAAAATATTGAATCTGTTTTTCGTAAACATGATATTATTCGAGCCCACCAGATATAAAATAATATAATGAATTTAAGTCCAAATGATTTTTCTTTCATTGAAGACTATTTATCTAAGTTCAAAACACTTAGAATTTTATGTGAACAATGTAACATAAAGTTGGATGATGAGAGTTGCATATACTTTATTCTTGCTAATCTTGATAGTGCATATTATACTTTTGTATCTACCTTTTATGCTGCCAGAGAAGCTCTAGAGATTTCTTATAAAAATATCTCTCTTGATTCCTTTTGTGACGATTTAATTAGAGAGAAGGATAAGATTCTGCAAATTGGAGTGATCAACATTGCAAGTACCTCCAACAAAGCCTTAGTGGCCCAGTAGAAAGATAAACCCAAAAATCCCAGGAAGTAACATCCTCACCACAACAACAAACAAAACAAGGGGCCCAAACCCTCTCAGCCAACTTCCTCTCCTAATGGTGACAAAGGAGTAAAATATAAAAGTAAGAAGACTGACAGACATTGCAAATTTTGTAGGAAAGATGGTCATGATGATTCCAAATGTTTTAAGAAGATGGAAACTTTAGAAGCAACAATGAAGAAGAACAACATCAATATTGATTATATTTCTTCTTCTTCTCATGGACATGCACTTTCTGCTTCTAGTTTCTCCTTCAATGCAACTTCTACTTCTTCTTCTAATGAGTGGCTTATTGATTCTAGATAATATTATCATATTGCTAAGGATAAATCCATATTTTATTCTCTATATGAATGTAACACCAAGAAAATATTTGTTGGTGATGATAGATATCTTAGTGTTGTAGGGTATGGAACACTGAAGGTAGAAAATGGTCATTTTAATGATGTATTATGTGTTCCAAGTCTTTCCTGCAAATTTCTATTAGTATATAAAATCACTCATTTAGGTGAAGGTAAAACTATATATTTTTCACCTCACCAAGTTGTAATAAATGATCTAAAAGATCATGAGCATGCTCTTACAATTGGAATTGTTCATGATATTACCAGGTTGTATAAGTTTGACAATTTTGGGTCATCATCTTTTCCATCCGTTTTTTGACTTGAGCAAACTTTGGCATGAGAAGTTTGGTCATCTAAACTATCACTCATTTTAGAAACTATGTAATCAACAGATGGTGATTGGTCTTCCTCTTGTTTCTTAAAAAGATGGTGTGTGTTCTCGGAAAACGTCGTCGAAACAATTTTGAAAAACCTGCATCTAAGCACGCCTTGGCCCCTTTGCATCATGGTCACAGTGACTTGTTGTTGGCCCTTGACCAAGTTTTGAAGAACCTTGGTCATGTTTGACCATTTTTGGGACTTCTATAGGTTGGTCGAAGGTGGAGCGCAAGGCAAAGTGGAGATCGCAGGATCTCGCCCCCTTTTTAGGGATTTTTGGGTTTAGGGTTTATGTAACAGGTATGGGATGTCGACCCATGGGTTTACCCATGATTAGGCCCATTTTGTAATATGCTAGATACTAGATGTAAGAGATGCTAGATACTAGACCTAAGTGGTCGGTGTGGTAAGTGTGACTAGTTGTGAATGCTCTATGCATATTATGTTCAGGCTTCCAGATCTAAGTCCAAGTGATTGTAAGAAGATTGCGTGTAGACTATAAGAAGGATTTGTGCTATGACCTAGATCGGGGAAGGAGGATCTGGTGAGGTGTGTGCAGATCTTATGTCCTATGTGAAGTGGGTTTTGTGGGTCAGTGTATGTAAGAATATTAATAGAATACAATAAAGAAGAAGAGTTAGTGGATGTAGCCCCATGTTGGGGTGAACCACGTATATCCTGTGTTGTGGTTGCTTTGTGTATTATGGTTGTTGTATTATTCATGTGATTTATGCTTAATACAGTAATATATATGTTAGATGCATCTGATAATAGTAGCTTAGTGCTTAGAAATGTGAATGAATGCCAGACCTGATCCATTTTGATGTGCTTAGTGCTTGAATGTGTTAGATCTTGTTGAATATTGCATTGTTCTGTAATTAGGGTTTTCTCCTTCGATGTGAATAAGGGTTAAATATTGATGAATTCTGACACTTGAGTCCTGCAACCACCCCTGCCTCTACCTCGGGTGAGACTTCATCTACTTCGCAGGTGTTGTTGAAAGGGCCAGTAGTTAGGGTTTTGTTGGTGCATTGTTGAAGAAATGAACCCCGGGACTGGCCTTGTGCCAACAAATGGTTCTGTTGCCAGGACCTGAAATTGTGATAGTTGGGAACTGAGGAAAAGAGAAAGCTCTGTGTGTAGATCTGCTACTTTAGTGCACAGTATTCCACTTGAGTTGTGAATATCTGTGCTAAGAAAGGAATCAGATCTGAAGAAAAGAGGTAAGATCTGTAAGCTTTGTGCTCTGATAAAGGTAAGATAAGTGAATTTTTTTTTTCGAAAGAATGGATCTTGATAGATTTTGTCCTAATTTGAAAACTAGGGCACAGTTAGAAGAAAGAAGATTTGATATGATTATATCTGATAGAAATAGTGAAAGATATCTTAGTCTTATGCATAGAAAGAATGTTTGGATTAACAAATGGATGCAGGATCCGAGAAATTATTTTTTGTAGGTTAGTTATTGTGATCCCAGTGCGCAGTACAGGAAAGGTTGGGGATCATTTAAGATAAAGAGAGGATTAACTCGTTGTTACAGTTGCATAAGGCTGAGACATATTGCTAAGGAATTCCCTGGTAGAGGTTCACGTTGTCTTTGTTGTAAATCTATGGACCATGAAGTTTTGGATTTCCCTAGAATGATTGCTAAAGTTGAAAAGATGAATATGAGACAAGAAAACCATGAGAAATACCAAGAGACTAAGACTATGGCAGAACCCCATAAAGCATTAGAGACTGTATTATTGCAGATGAAAGAAACCCTAAATGATCACAAAGACATCAATTTATCAGAGATCTTAAAAGAGAAATAATGCATAGAAGCAAGAATAGAAGACTTCGACATAGACTGTGTTCTGTATGAGGAAACATAGGTGAATATCATGACAAAAATAACTTGGTAAACCTTGGGAAATCCAACTATGGTTCCTTAATTGGGAGGAATAGGATTATTTAAAGGAAAGTTGATAAACCTATGTGGAAGACTTACCCAGATACATATGAGTGCTCATGGAACATTGACAGAGGAAGAATTCAAGGTCATTAAATTTGTTGAGAACAATGCCTCATTTTCTATGTTGCTATGAAAAACCTAGATTAAGAAAGATCAGATCCGAAGAAAAGAAGAAGAGGAAGCTCTCGAATAGAAAAAGAAATATTTAAAGGATTTCATGGCTAGGTGAATAGCACACTTAATAAAGGAACATGAGAACACGTCGAAGATACTAAGGACTAGATACTTGGATGTCGAAGTTGAAAGAACACATGCAGACTTGAAAAACCTCTCCATACAGGAGAGTAGAGCACCTACCCCAGAAAGAGAAGAAGTATCACCCTTGAACCCTATGAAAGATCCTCAGGAAGGTGAAGTTACTATGCTAAGAGAGGATAAGAAAAATAATGGAAAAATGAACCTAGTGACTCAAATCAAAGGAAAGAAAGCTAGAAATCTTAGCAAGAAGAAAGCAAAGTTATAAAAATTGCAAGAAGTTCCAGAGAGGACTTCACAGAAAGGGAGGTTTATAGAGCTTGAAATTCGTCAGAATATCAGAACAACGCAGATTGGCACTTCGCCATGGCGAAGAAATATCACCATTGGAGGTGTTATGACCATTAGAACGACGCTCCATAATGATTAGAAACGTATTTATGGTCAAAATGATCGCCATTGGACCATTGAGAATGCGCCATAACAGATGGAATTGCATTTATTAAGGCATTTTGACCCATTGGAGGAATCCATTACGACGTTGTCTATTTATCCCATCGAATGTTGCACCGAGAACACTTTTGCAAACAGTGATTATTCGAGCCCACAGAGAGATGACTATTACCACATTGTGATTATTGAGACTTCGCCACCCGTCCTGTTACATTGAGTGTTTGTTCACCAAACTGAGATATCTGATCTTGAGTGTGTATGTCAGGTGAGCGCAGTGCCGTGGAAAATCCTATAGAAAAAATTATAATCGATCTAATGGTTGAGAAGGTCAATTTTGTAGGGGTATAGGCCTCATCAACTAGAGGAGTGAAAGCATACCCATTGACTCCACGTTGATCTGGGCTCTCTAGAACTGCGACTGAGAAATGAAGCAAGCATCACGATGATTTGGCAAACATGAATCTTATCCCATCTATCATTCTCGACTATATCCCGCCTATGGCTGGCGCGGTTAGTTGTGACAATGTCTTGAGGGACTTTGACTACACCTTGATCACTGCGTACTTCTCGAAGGGGATACACATAGTTGGACCATAGTTATGATAGATTATGATGTTGAAGATCAGTGGCCTCAACTTGGGTGATTACAAGAACTATGGCATCCTCACCCCACACAAATATTGACCAAGAAAATGTGGAAGTAGTCAAAGATAATCTCCCAACTGTGGACCATGGACATCGCGCAGTCCACCATCCTAATTGTGATGAAGATGCCACACTTTGGAAGGGATCAGGAGGTTAACACATGCGTTAAAATCATGTTGTCTTTCTTCCATGGAGGTTATCTATGGTTGGACAGACATATCAATGTATATACGGTGTTGATCCATCGGATCACAGGATTAAGAATGCAAGGACCAAACCCACAAGACTTTTACCCAGTGAATGAGGCTTTGGTGAAGCAACAGGTCGAGGTAACTCGAGCTAGGATCGAGAGTTTTGAGGTAGAGTTACCCAGATCAAAGTGACTCGGGATGAGTCAAAGGTGAGTGTTGGGGGATTTTTGGCCATTGACCAAGTTTTGATGAACCTTGGTCATGTTTGACCATTTTTGGGACTTCGACAGGTTGGTCGAAGGCGGAGCACAAGGAGAAGCTGAGATCATGGGATATCACCCCCTTTTTAGGGATTTTTGGGTTTAGGGTTTATGTAACGGGTATGGGATGTCATCCCATGGGTTTACCCATGATTTGGCCCCTTTTGTAATATATAAATATATAGCTAGGCGATGTAAGAGATGTTAGATACTAGACCTAAGTTGTCGGTGAGCTAAGTGCGACTAGTTGTGAATGCTCTATGCATATTGTGTTAAGGCTTGCAGAGCTAAGTGAAAGTGATTGTAATAAGCTTGTGTGTAGACTGTAAGAAGGATTTTTGTTGTGACCTAGCTTGAGGAAGGAGGATCTGGCGAGGTGCGTGCAAATGTCTTTTCCTATGCGGAGTGGGCTTTGTGGCTCAGTGCATGTAAGAATATTGATAGAAGACAATAAAGAAGAAGAAGAGTTGGTGCACGTAACCCCACGCCAGGGTGAACTACATATATCCTATGTTGTGGTTGCTTTGTGCATTATGGTTGTTGTGTTATTCATGTGATTTATGCTTAATCCAATAATATATATGTTAGATACATCTAATAATAGTACATTAGTGCTTAGCAATATGAATGAATGCCATATTTGATCCATTTTGATGTACTTAGTGCTTGGATGTGTTAGATCTTGTTGAATACTGCATTGTTCTGTAATTAGGGTTTTCTCCTGCGATGTGAATAAGGGTTAAATACTTATGAATGTTAATTGCTAAGTTCTCTGTTAAGTACTGTAATCACAGATATGTGTCCCGTCTAGGTTGTAGACACTTGAGTCTTGCAACCACCCCTGCCTCTACCTCAGGTGAGACTTCATCTTCTTCGTAGGTGTTGTTGAAAGGGTCGGTAGTTAGGGTTTTGTTGGTGTGTTGTTGAAGCATTGAACCCTGGGTCTTCCCTTGTGCCAACACTTGTATGGTCCACTTTCTTTTCCTTCTTTTTCTAGGTGCAAGTATGTCTTAACCTTCATTGATGACTTTTCCAGACACACTTTGGTTTACTTCCTAAAACTTAAGAGAGAAGTTTTTGACAATTTTTTGGCCTACAAGGCCCTTGTAGAAAATTAATCTGGACATTAACTTCAAATATTAAGAACAGGTAATGGAGGTGAATATGTAAATAATATTTTTTGCAAGTTACTACACTACACAGGGAATCCAAATGAAACACGTTGCTCCATATACACCATAGAAAAATGGTGTTGTTGAGAGAAATAACCGCACATTAAAAGAAATAGCCAATTGTATGATCTAATATAAGGGATTAAGTCTAAATTATTGGGTGGAAGCCATTAAATATGCAAATTACATAGTAAACCACACTCCCACAAAATATCTTAAAAATATAATACTGGAAGAAGCATGGACTAAACTTAAGCCAGATGTAAGTCACTTCCATGTATTTGGCAATGTAGCATGGGCTCACATTCTCGATGAGAAAAGGAAAGCATTGCAGCCTAAAAGTGAGAAGTGTATATTTTTTGGTTATGCTAAAGATGTCAAAGGTTACAGACTTCTTCAACCACATTGCAATGAAATTATTATTAGAAGATATGTTAAATTTGATGAAAATATCTTGTCCTGCGAGCCTAATCCAACGTTTGTGACTTCTTCGGCCTGCAAGCCATATTCGACATTTGTGCCTTGTTTTGTTACCATTTTGGTTTCTTATTCTTCAGATGATGACAGTGAGGATGAAAATCCACCTCCACCTACTCACCCTCCTCTAGATGATTCCATTGAACCTAAACCTGCACTAGCACCATCACTTCCTAGATGGGTCCATTCAACATGAGAAACAATTATTGATCTTGTCGGTGATCCTTCATATCAAAATCGGACTCATTCACATTTCCAACAATCATATTCTCTTTTGGCTCAATTTTTAGAGACTCGTGATCCATGGACATTAGTAAAAGATTCAGGCCATCCAGATTGGGATACAACAATGAATGAAGAGTATCATTCTTTAATTGAAAACGATACTTAAGATCTTGTACCTCTTATGAAAGGAACAAAACTTGTCAAATGTAAATGGGTCTATAGAACTAAGTATGCATTATATGGAAGTGTTGAAAGACATAAGGATCGGTTTGTTTTGAAAGGATTTTCCCAAGTTGAAGG
>SNQJ01S0011402.1:32905-48908 GCA_010110895.2 Picea sitchensis
TAATATTCTAAATTAATAATCTTTTTATTCTAACTTTATAAACTATGATAATTGTATTTTGGATTATCTAACATTTAATAGACATAATGTAAAGTAGATAGAATATTTAATTCTAGATTTGATAGCCTAGAATTCGAGAGGGAAACGGGATATAGACACCCTCACTTGTACATTGTATTATGACTCTAGATTATCAAACAGGAGCAAGAAGAGAAGAGCAACAGAGAAGTGTATGAAGAATCTCCATGTACAGATATTGAATTAATAGAAAAGCTTTGATTCAATTCCATGGTTGTGTTATTCTCTGTGTGTTGATGATATTATGCTCATGAATGTTTGCTTCTTGTCATACATTTGCTTTTATATGATGTGTATATGATTCCATGGTTAATTTGAAGTCTGTGAGAACAAGAAATTAGTTTCAATTGTTTCTCTATCTTGAACCAGAGAATTCCTGCAAGGAGTGCAGTTGAATTTTTCCGGAGGAGTGTGTGACTGTAGGGTTCAAGTTGGGATAACCTTTTTTCTAAGTTCCCAGAAGTGAAGATTTGGCACCAGAGCCATGCAAGGCGTGCGCAGGCTAGACGAAGACTCGTAGTGGCGATTCTGAGTAAAGGGATTGAGAGATTTCTGCTGCAGGAGTGCGCAGGATCGAAAGCTTCATCACTTAGTCGTGTTTGAAGATTTTCCACAAGGAGTGCGCGCAAGAACTTCTTCCTGAGGGAATTGAAGTCGTCAAAGTTCAGGAAGGATAGACCTTTGATTTCATTGAAGGGTGGAGTAAACAACTTGTGCTTGGAAGGCTTGCAGGGAGAGTTGCAGGTTTGCGTGCAAGGTGACGAGTTCTGTGGAAGAACGGCTCGTCGTTTCATGGATTTGATAAGGAAGAAACGGAAGAACGAAATTCTCCAGGGAGATTTTGCGAATCTCCGAGGGCCATTGGATCTTGCGGAGGTGAAAGGAAGCTACAGTGCAGGAGTGGAAGAAGTTTGAAGCTCAGGAAGGTAGGGGCCATCGATCGAGATCACGAGGAGCTTGGGTTCTACTCGTGGATCGGCATATCGAGAGTTCGTAAGGTAAGACTCTAACTTTACGCAAACGAAGTCGCGAGAGTGCGAGGCGTGAAATTTCGACGATTGCGTGGATAAGTGGGGCCACAGCAGGGTGACGTGGCAGGTGACACGAGATATCGGGAGTTCGGCATCTCGGGCCTTGGGAGTCGGGGAAGGAGTCATTTAGGCTCGCGAGTAGCGAAGTCGCGAGGGTGTGAGATCGCGAGTTTCGGTATTTCGGCACCTCGCGTATTGGAGGGTGGAATCCTGAGTGGTTGGTGTTGCGAGTTGCGAAGACGCGATAGGATCCGGAGTCCCGATAAAGCGAAGAGAAAGTCAGCGTTGACTGACATATCGGGTCTCGGGGATTCGAGAGCCGAAAGAGCAAACAAGAACTCACGAAGCCGCGATTTTTGGTCCTCTGCTAAATAGGTAAAGAGGATAGCGAGACAAGAACTGTGGGTGTAGATCTTCCGATTGGGAGATAGAAGAGTATTGACGCTCTTCAGGCCGAGTGGAAAGAAGGTCCTGGAGGAGGTGATCGTGCTCCGAGGAGTGCGTTTGGCATCAAGTGGTATCAGAGGGGGAATAGTTCTTTGCTTTCTATAGCAATGAAGGAGAAGGAGTAAATACACCATGCCGCCCAGAAGAGAGAGATAGTCACCTGACCCGGAAGATAGGGATTTGCGAAGAAGAGGTAGGCCAGCAGGAAATCCAGAAATGGAGCGGCAGATGAGAGATCTTTGAGCAAGGCTTGAGGAGATGGAGACAGCACAAAGACGCGGAGTTGGTGCTGGGGATCTTAGTGATTCCGAAGTAGAAGAGGAAGTTGGACATGCAGAAGAGGTCACAACAGAAGATGCATCAACCGAACGGTTGATCAGAGCTATTGCCCGAATGAGTTCAAAGACAAAAATGGACATTCCAATCTATGAAGGAGGCCTGGATGCAGAAGAGTTGTTGGATTGGATCCGAGCTCTTGATACCTACTTCGACTATGAGGATATCAAAGAGGATAAAAAGTTCAGACATGTTGTCATGCGTTTGAAAGGACACGCAGCCTTATGGTGGGATGAGCTACAGGCTGACAGACGCTGCAAAGGCAAGCAAAAGATCAAAAGATGGGATTGAATGATCGCGAAGACGACGGCGAAGTTCATCCCAAGGGATTATCAAATCACTTTGTTCAGGCGAATGCAGAACCTGAGACGGAAATTGATGACAGTGAAGGAATACACCGAAGAGTTTTACAAGCTCAATATTCAAGCCGATCATTGGGAGAGCGATGATGAGAAAGTCGCCAGATATCTGAATGGTCTGAGATACGACATTCAGGATGAACTGAGCATGGTAACCATCCCAACAGTTGAGGATGCTTATCAGATGGCTTTGAAGGCCGAAGAAAAGCTGAGCCGTAAGCAAGGATAGCGAGGGCAAGGAAGAAGTCAACCCAGAGGCAAGGCAATTGCCCAGGATAAATTCAAAAAACCCAAGGAGGAATGGAAGAAGCCTCAGGGTAAGATTGTGAGAGGAGGAACCTCACAGCGAGGACAACAATATGCTGAACAGAGGGCGCAACATACCGAGCAGGGCAGCAATTATGCTGATGCCAATGCTTTTCCTCGAACCAGAGGTAGAGGAAGAGGCTGAGGTGGAGTGATCACATGTTTTACATGTGGAAAGAATGGGCACAAGTCATTCGAGTGTCCAGAGAAAAAGAAGGATGTTGGAGAAGCTCACATCGCAGAAGCTCAGGGGCGTGATGTTGAGAATGAAGACACAGAAGCAGGAAGGTCACTGACGGTGCATAGGGTTCTTTTGACACCCGAGAAGGAGGTGGAGGACACAGCTCAGAGGAGCCGAATGTTCAGGACATCTTGCAAGACAAAGGGCTGGAAATGTAAGGTCATTGTGGATAGTGGAAGCACCGATAATCTCGTCTCAACTGAGATGGTGGAGAAAATGGAGTTGGATACAACTCATCACCCGAGTCCATATAAATTATCATGGCTACAGAAGGGAAATCATGTGAGTGTCACTAAACAATGCTTGGTTGAATTCAAAATAGGTGGGTATAATGATAAAATTCTGTGTGATGTCATTCCCATGGATGTATGTCATTTATTTCTGGGTAGACCATGGCAATATGACATAAATGTGATTCATGATGGGAGGATGAACACATATACTTTGGAGAAGGATGGGAGTACACACAGGTTGCTTCCGATAAAAGATAAGGAGGTGAAACTGGGAGTGAGCAATACACTACTTCTCATGAGTGGGAAGGAACTTCTCACAGAGATGGAGAAGAAGGAAGATCCACAATTCTTTGTGGTTAGGAAACCAAGAATTGTCCTGACTAGCACCAGAGTGGACGACTTACGAGAAGAGATTTAGGAACTGCTGGAAGAGTTCGCTGATATCATAGTGGACGAATTACCTCATTCATTGCCACCGATGAGAAGTGTAAGTCACCACATAGACCTCATACCAGGGGCTAGTTTGCCGAATAAAGCCGCGTACAGATTGACACCGCAGGAAAATGAGGAAATCAAGAATCAGGTCCAGGATTTGTTGGACAAAGGATTAGTTAGGGAGAGCTTGAGTCCATGTGTTGTTCGAACAGTGCTCAGTCCGAAGAAAGACGGGGGCTGGAGGATGTGCACTGACTCGAGAACGATAAATAAAATTACCATCAGGTACAGATTTCCACTGCCAAGAATGGATGATCTGATGGATTGTCTAAGTGGGGAAAATTATTTTTCAAAAATTGATCTGAAGAGCGAATATCATCAGATTCGCATGAGGGAAGGTGATGAATGGAAGACAACATTAAAGACAAATGAAGGTTTGTACGAATGGTTGGTCATGCCGTTTGGCTTGACAAATGCGTCGAGAACATTCATGAGACTGATGAATGAAGTCCTGAGGGAATTCATCGGAAAATTTGTAGTCGTATATCTGGATGATATATTGATCTACAGTAAGACAAAGGCTGAACATTTGAAGCATTTAGCTATTGTGATGAGGAAGCTACAGCAGGAAAAGCTGTTGATCAATATGAATAAGTCCTCATTTATGAAGACAGAGCTCATTTATTTGGGTTTTGTCATATCGGCAAATGAGTTGAAAATGGATCCGAGTAAGGTGGAAGTGATCAAGAATTGGCCATCACCGAGAAATATTTTCGAGGTGAGAAGTTTCCATGGTTTGGCTAGTTTCTACCGAAAGTTCATTAGGAATTTCAGTGGAATTAGCGCAGCGATGATGGACACAGTGAAGAAGCGGCATAAGACTTTTCATTGGACAGCCGAGGCTGAAAAGAGCTTCGATCTGTTGAAGCGAAAGATCACAGAGCAACCAGTGTTGGTGTTGCCTGATTTCAAGAAGACATTTCAGGTGAAGTGTGATGCGAGTGGATATGCCATAGGAGCGGTCTTAAGTCAGCAAGACAAACCAATTGCATATTTCAGCGAGAAGATGAATGAGGAAAAGTTGAAGTACTCCACGTATGATAAGGAATTTTATGCTATCATACAAGCGCTGAAGAAGTGGAGGCATTACTTAATCCCAAAAGAATTTGTATTATACAGCGATAATCATGCATTGCAGTTTGTGATTCAATAGGAGAAGTTGAATCAGAAACATGCAAAATGGGTAGAGTACATGCAAAATTTCACGTTTGTGATTAAACATGTTTCAGGGACTGCTAACAAAGTGGCTGATGCTTTGAGCAGGAAATGTTTGTTGCTGCAGGAGTTCAGAATCAAAACATTGGGTTTTGAAAATCTGAAGGACATGTATGCAGATGATACAGATTTCGGAGAAGCATACGAATCAGCTGAGAACCCAGTTCTCAGAGATAGAAGCCCATGGATAAATTATATGATCCAAGAGGGATTGTTGTTCAGAGGCAATCAACTGTGCATTCCAAATTGCTCCATGAGGGAGAACTTGTTGAAGGAGAAGCACAGTGGTGGATTGGCAGGACACTTTGGCCACAATAAAACATTCGCAAAGCTAAGCGAATCGTATTTTTGGCCAGGCATGTGTGCAGATGTCAAAAAGTTTGTTGACAGGTGTCGAATTTGTCAGCATTCCAAGGGGAGGAAACAGAATGCAGGTTTTTACTAGCCATTGCCCATACCGGAGAGACCATGGGAGGCAATTAGCATGGATTTCGTCTTGGGATTGTCGAGGACGCAGAGAGGAGTTGATTCCATCTTTGTGGTGGTAGACAGGTTTTCGAAGATGGCACATTTTATTCCATGCCAGAAGACCAGCGATGCGACACACATCACAAATTTGTTTTTCAAGGAGGTCATTCGACTCCATGGATTGCCGAAAAGCATAGTTTCGGACAAGGATACCAAATTTATAGGGAATTTTTGGAGGATGCTATGGAAGAAGCTAGGAACTAACTTGGCGTTTAGTTCTGCTTATCATCCGGAGACAGACGGACAAACGGAAGTGGTCAACAGGAGTCTGGGAGACTTGTTGAGAAGTTTAGTGATGGAACACCACAGCAGCTGGGACAACATATTACCACAGGCAGAGTTTGCATACAATGATTCGGTGAATCGGAGTACAGGAAAAATTCCATTTCAGATTGTGTATGGGACACAACCGAGGGGAGTTTTTGAACTCAGGGAGTTAGAGTAGACTGTGACTAGCAGCGCTAGTGCAGAGGAATTCGATGAAGCAATGAAGGAACTTCACAACCGAGTGAAGAAGCGACTGATTGACTCAAATCAGGAGTACAAGCGCAGAGAAGATCAGCATCGGAGACAACTTCAGTTCGAAGTTGGTGATCTGGTTCTGGCACACTTGAGGAAAGAAAGGTTCCCAAGGGGAACATATAACAATCTGAAAATGAAGAAAATCGGGCCATGCAGAGTCCTGAAGAAATTCGGGGAGAATGCTTATGAGATTGAGTTGTCGGATGGCATCGGGATATCCCCGATATTCAACGTGGCAAATTTATACCCATACAAGGTTGGGGAAACAGAGGCTGGAACTGAGGAACCAGTGGTACATTGGCATAAGAAGATGCTGATTGCAGAGAAGCCACATATGGAGTGCATATTGGACAAGCGAGTGGGTAAAAAGACCAGGCGGAAGCAGTATTTTAAGTACCTGGTCAAATGGAAGAATCACCCAGTGGAGGATGCCAGCTGGGAGACAGAAGCAGTGATACAGAAGCATGAACAAACCGTGCTGGAGCTCATAGACAGGAGCCCATGAAATCTTTCAAGCCGAGGAGTATGATGCAGGAGCATCGACTACTCATCAAGCGAGCCAGCGTGGAGCGGAAGGCAGTTGGACAAGCCAACACAAATTTTGGAAGACACCTTGATATTGTTGAGCAAACATTAATGTTGGATTTGATGAAGCGCACTTTGTACATTGTAATGGACCTTGAGCGGATAGCTCACGTCCTTAGGTAGATGAGGCATTTAATAGACTTAATGTAAAGTAGATAGAATATTTAATTCTAGATTTGATAGCCTAGAATTCGAGAGGGAAACGGGATATAGACACCCTCACTTGTACATTGTATTATGACTCTGGATTATCAAACAGAAGCAAGAAGAGAAGAGCAACAAAGAAGTGTATGAAGCACCTCCATGTACATATATTGAATTAATAGAAAAGCTTTGATTCAATTCCATGGTTGTGTTATTCTCTGTGTGTTGATGATATTATGCTCATGAATGTTTGCCGCTTGTCATACATTTTCTTTTATATGCTGTGTATGTGATTCCATGGTTAATTTGAAGTCTGTGAGAACAAGAAATTAGTTTCAATTGTTTCTCTATCTTGAACCAGAGAATTCCTGCAAGGAGTGCAGTTGAATTTGTCCACAGGAGTGTGTGACTACAGGGTTCAAGTTGGGATAAATTTTGTTCTAAGTTCCCAGAAGTGCAGATTTGGCACCAGAGCCGTGCAAGGCATGCGCAGGCTAGACGAAGACTCGGAGTGGCGATTCTGAGTAAAGGGATTGAGATATTTCTGCTGCAGGAGTGCGCAGGATCGAAAGCTTCATCACTTAGTCCTGTTTGAAGATTTGCCGCAAAAAGTGCGCGCAAGAACTTCTTCCTGAGGGAATTGAAGTCGTCGAAGTTTAGGAAGGATAGACCTTCGAGTTCATTGAAGGGCGGAGTAAACAACTTGTGCTTGGAAGGCTTGCAGGGAGAGTTGCAGGTTTGCGCGCAAGGTGACGAGTTTTGTGGAAGAACGGCTCGTCGTTTCGTGGATTTGATAAGGAAGAAACGGACGGACGAAATTCTCCAGGGAGATTTCGCGAAGCTCCGAGGGACATTAGATCTTGCGGAGGTGCAAGGAAGATACAGTGCAGGAGTGGAAGAAGTTTGAAGCTCAGGAAGGCAGGGGCCGTCGATCGGGATCACGAGGAGCTTGGGTTCTACTCGTGGATCGGCATATCGGGAGTTTGTAAGGTAACACTCTAACTTTACGCAAACGAAGTCGCGAGAGTGCGAGGCGTGACATTCCGACGATTGCGTGGATAAGTAGGGCCACAACAGGGTGACGTGGCAGGTGACACAAGATATCGGGATTTCGGCGTCTCGGGCCTCGGGAGTCGGGGAAGGAGTCATTTAGGCTCGCGAGTAGCGAAGTCGCGAGGGTGCAAGATCGCGAGTTTCGGCATTTTGGCACCTCGCGTATCGGAGGGTGGAATCCCGAGTGGTTGGTGTTGCGAGTTGCGAAGACGCAATAGGATCCGGAGTCCCGATAAAGCGAAGAGAAAGTCAACGTTGACTGACATATCGGGTCTTGGGGATTCAAGAGCTGAAAGAGAAAACAAGAACTCACGAAGCCGCGAGTTCCGGTCCTCTGCTAAATAAGTAAAGAGGATAGCGAGACAAGAATTGTGGGTGCAGATCTTCCGATTGGGAGATAGAAGAGTATTGATGCTCTTCGGGCCGAGTGGAAATAAGGTCCTGGAGGAGGCGATCGTTCTCTGAGGAGTGCGGTTGGCATCAATACCTATCTAGGATTCTTGAGGAACTCTGTTCTTCACACTCTTTGTCGGACATCTGCTCATGATATATACTTCAGTTTCTACTTGCTCAACCCAATACACATTTGAAAAATGTTTGGATGTCAACATATTGTGCACCATTTCCATAATGGTTATGTTCTTTCTTTCTACGAGACCATTCTGCTGTGGTGTATACCACACGGCGAAATTATTATATATGCCATGAATTTTAAAAAAGTTATAAAATTATCTTGAGATATATTATCCTCCTCTATCAGTTCTTAGAACCTTAATGTAATAACCACTGTGTTTCTCCACAAGTGATTTAAAATGCTAAGAACAACCCAATGAGTCAAATTGATATTTTAAGAAATAAACCCATGTCTTTCTTGAGAAATCATCATTAAATGTCAGAAAATAAGTAATTCCTCCTATAGATGTAGTTTGCATTGGTCCACAAATGTCTAAATGTACAATTTCCAGTGGAGCTTTTTCTCTGTAGGACTTTCCAATTGGAAATTATTCTCTATTTTTCTTTCCAAAAATACAGCCTTCACATATTCTTTCCAGTTTTTCAATCAATGGAAAACCTTTTACCATATCCTATGTGTGTAGCATCTTCAAACCTCCAAAGTTCAAATGTCCAAATCTAAAATTCCATAGCCAGGAATCATCCTGCACTTCATATTGGAATGTTGCTTACATTTCTTCGCCAATTTATCCTTTCTTGATATTGTGCACACTATTTTCTTCACTGGAAATGCGCACACTTTCTATTGTAAATGCAGTGTTTGAGTGCACATGTTTTACTTTACCAGCAACTTGCATTGTTTTTCTCTTCATGGTTGGCTTCAATGTCAATGGGAAAATTCGGTTACCTATCATCTAAATTCTTGCAATAAGTTGATTGCTTGGATATCTATCCATAATCACACAATGATTATCTTCCATGTATATTTTGTGTTCTTTATGTAACAACTATCCTATTCTCATCATATTATGCTTCAGACCAACAACATAATAAATATTAGGCACACATTTTTGTTCTCCTTGTTTGGTTAAAATGTTTATGCTTCCTTTTCTTAATATAGTAACTTAGATGTCTGTTCCAAGGTTAAATTTAGTTTGGACGTACTTATCAAAACTAGAAAACAATTCTAGGGTTCCTATCATGTGGCTACTATATCTTGAATATAAATACCAAAAGTCACATGGAATTTCTTGAGAATCATTGCATTCAACTGGGGAAACTATAGGTATTGCCTCAACACGCGCCATAAACATAGGATTGGAGGTATTGTTTGTGTTGTGTGATCGATCTTGTCCTTTCTTATTCTGATTATACTATCTCTTCCTGCACTCATATGCATAATGTCCATAATTTTTACAGTAATGGCACTGAATTATTGATTTTTCAGTTCTCTGACCACTTGGATGACTTATATTTTGACTTTGTCCTCTTCCACCAGTATTTCCAGGACTGCTGCTACATCCACCTCTGACAAAACTTCTTCCTCTACCTCTAGAGTTAGTTCACCCCCTTCCTCTTCCACGAATTATAGATGACTGCGTGAAAATGCATTCTCTAATGACATACTTGACCTATTCAATATGTGTTCATGATTAATGAGGGAAGCTTGTAGTTCATCTAGAATAAATTGACTCAGGTCTTTGTTCTATTCCAAGGTCACAACAAGGGTATCAAATTTAGGAGGAAGACTCCTAAGTAACTTTTCAACAACTTTTTTGTCTTCTAAGCTTTTACCATGTGACTTAATCTGATTTATCACACTAATAAAATGGGTATAAAAGGAATCTATTGAATTTCAGTCTTTCATTGATAGAGTTTCAAAATATCTTCTAAGAATTTGTAGTTTTGAAGTCTTATCTTTTTCCATACCTTGATAAGAGGTTTGTAATATGTCCCATGCTTCCATAGATTGCTTTGTTGATGCAACTCTTGGGAGTATGCTCTCATGCATGACTTGATGTATGTAAAACATCGTCTTTCCATCCTTATTCCTTTGATATTTCAAGACATCCTTCTCATCTTGTGTGAGTGAATTATATGATGTATGTTCTATTGGTTCCAAATAGCCATTATTGAATATCTCCCATACATCTTGAACTTGAAATAATTCCTTCATCTTCAAGGACCATAACTCATAATTCTTGCCTGTAAGAGTGGGAGGTTGTAGATTTAAAGAAGAATCCATTTTTCACCTTTCAATAGAGTTCCCGCTCTTGAAAATTGTTCTGATAGAACCTGCTCTAATACTAGATATCGAATCTAAAACGTGTAGGGAAATTGTGCGCAACGCAGTGAAAAATATTGTGTGCCACTTAAATTCTTCACTGAATAGTAAGGAATTACTATGCAATGCACAAACTGCACGATTTATTGTGCACTATATAAAAACTTAATGAAACAATTTCTTTCTGTATGCTACTCCTTAACACAGTAAACTTAGAAACACAACAAAATCTGAAAATTACACATGAAATTATCAACACACAAAATACTTGATATGAATAGAGAAATTTAGTGCTCAACGCTAATACAAAATCTGATAACTGTGAAGAGCTTCAACTCCAAAAAATTTTACAGACACAAATCTTGAGCTCTTAGACTTCTTCGACTCCTCAACTACTGCTTTTTTCTTCTTCATGACTCTGTTCTCTCTACCTCTATACATGTGCATATTTTGTCTGTCTACAGACTTAGACATATAAAGAATACGACTGAGACTTCTTATAGAAGCTAACTGAATTAACATTTAAGACACAAATAAATTTGACTGATAATTTATCTACTTAATTGGACTCGAGAAAGATAAAGATTGACTTCATTAAATAAATCCTCTTCTTGTCGACTGACTAAGAATAAGATTGCGTAAACATGCCACTTTGTATTTGTAGACTGATTGGCTGACTGGCAAATCAACGGAGACGTGAGGATCTCACCGAATTGTAATTACTATTTCCAGCAATAAGGCATCCATAATGTATTGGAGTGGTTTTGACTACATAATCTGATGGCATGGATTCCTTGATGATAAACCTTGGCTTTAGGTTTTGGTTGAAACTCACTGTATCGTGAATATATTGCATGATAAAAGTTTTGGATGAACTAAATAAAGTTGCGATGAAAAATTTTGGTTTAAAATCCAAGAATAATATTGACATGAAAGAGGAAGTGACAAATCGTTAAATGTCATGTATTTAACGCCAAGGTTGTATGGAATTACTTACTGACAGACATAAGCTTTCCTCAAATAATAATGTTGATATTATTTTCGATGGAGAATTAAATGGTAATAACTAAGTTGTTGATAGTATTTTGGATCGAGAGTTAAATGGTAATAACTAACATTCAAGTGAAACTAGACAATACATAGTACAGAGTGCATGAATAGATTAAGTTCGACAACACACATGGTTTCTTGGTTATCATTTCTAATGTCAAATTTCATAAAGGCGATCAAATAAAAATTGACATATGATGTTGAGTTCACATTGCTTGTAATGTTTTTTTAATGCTCATTATGTGGGTGAAGAGTTATATTATAAGTTTTGTTATGAAGAGAGCCATGGTTCAGAGGCTACAAGTTAAACATCCATGCAACTAGGACAACAAATGCCTGAAAAATTTGGTGAATCATATTTTTCTATATTAGAAGAAGAAACTAGGATATTACCGTATGCCAAACTTGTGAAATATTAGGGACCTGAACTACAACACATTCCAAGGGAACCAATTAAACAAGCAAAGGAACTTGACCTGAGATTAGTTCAAACCCTAGAGAAAACAACCTTGCTTCTTGGACACATTTCAAGAAATTGAAGATATCATCCATTTGTTTGGGTAGTTACTTGAGAGTTTGAATCTCAACATAAGACATTGATATGATAAGCTAATGCGATATTGGTATTTTCAAGAAATGCCTTGTATTTTTTGGGATGCTATCCTTCATCTCATTTAAGTCTATAGGAAATGTTATCACATAAGGATGTCTCAATCACGTATGACATATGTTGGCTTGAAAAAGGGGTATTGGTGTGTCTATTGGAATACAAGCATACTCATGAATGAATAGAATGAATCACGTATGACATATGTTGGCTTGAAAAAGGGGTATTGGTGTGTCTATTGGAATACAAGCATACTCATGAATGAATAGAATGAGGGTTGTGTCTAGGGTTTTTTATATTTTAAGTTAGAAGTTAGATATTTTGTATTTTAGGGTAGTGGTTTGGCAAAAGTAAGCTTATGATGTCAAAATTTAGCAAACCGTAGAAAAATTTGGAAAAAAAATAAAAAATCTCTCTTAAATTCCCCTATAGAGAACAATTCCCATGATGATTTTCTCAGCATGATTATGATGGAGAGATTTGAAGAAAAAATAAAAAAAAATAGTTAAAAATAGAAAGAAATAAACAATATCAATAAATAACAATTTGTTGCATTACCAATGAATACTAATAAGTAATGATATATTATATCACCAACCACTTCAATGTGACGACCTTCAATGCCACTTTGAGAAAGTAACCTCTCATAAATTTACATACATTATCAACATAACCTCTTTATACATATTTAATGTCTTATTTAAAAAGAAAAATACCATAATAGATGCATCATATATTTACATACATTATCAACATAACCACTTTATACATATTTAATGTCTTATTTAAAAATAAAAATACCATAATAGATGCATCATAATTAATATGGTTCTTACATATCATTGCACCAAAAAAAATGAAGGGAATTCTACATCCTAGTGTTAAAATTCAACCTAAATATAATTATGAAAAGACCTTGCTTAAATTTGAAAAAAACTCATGAGTTAGAACTATCTTTTTTCTTAAAAACTTTACCATTAATTTGACAATCTATTCATTTTATTAATAGATTTTTATTAAGGGTTAATTAGAAATTAGAAGGAAAGAAAATGAATAGTAAACTTAAAGTTTAATCGAAGGTTATTTATTTATTTTTAACATTTAATGTTAAAAATAAATTCATTTTTAACATTCAATGTTAAAAATAAATTCATTTTTATTATAAATGAGTTCTTTTAATAGTTAGAGAATAAATTATTATGGTTATTCTAATTAAGGTGGAAAAACTTGTTGTAACTATTTTGTCAATTGGTAGTAAGGATTTAAGTCACTTGGTTTGGGTTTGTGCTGAAGAGACCCTTTTCCGTAGTGATTTGACTTCTAAAATCTACGAAGATATACTGTAATGTTACCCAAATTTACCACTTAAAAAAAAAAAAATTTACTAGGGGTTCTTAGAGTTGATCATTCGTCATTCCAACCTTTCAGTCATTCATTAACTATACTTACTAACAAACACATATTAATCCTTGTCGCAGTTGCAAGTTACTTATAAGTATTTATCTATGGCTATCTCAACCCCATTCATAACAACAGGGTGAATTAGTAATCCTACTAACTAACCATTATTTCGCTTGGGATTTAAAGCTACTTGTTTAACAAATCATATACATAAATATACAGATACCTTGCTAATTCCATTATGTTTACATAGCACGACTATATATATATATGCATCTTATATTTTCTATTTCATATGTATAGAACGATTATAAAAAAAATGTGTATTCCTTAAAACTTCCATTCTACCCGAATGAACTCATATGACATACCATGAGCTTAGTTTTTGTTGAACACAACGATTATAGGGTAAAGTAGGTCCACTCCAGTTCGCATGCAGGAAGTGTACCTGTTACACATAGTCGTTATTACTACGATCTCAGTGCGCATGGCATTAAACTCAGGTGGTTATGGTTCATAGTTAGCACACACTACTCATTCTTAGTTGGTTTGATGATCCTGTGGCGACCGAATCTGGTGTAAGGATCAATGATCCGGTATATAAGAACCAAGAATGAAAATAGACATCGCAGAAAACTAAATCATAACCCTAACTGGATTGTCACTCCCTTTACCATAAATGTTGACAAGAACTGCATAGATGTAACTGTCACGACTTAATAGCTCTGTCTGGGACATTGAATTATCTCTTGTACGGTACCCTTTGGCCCATCGTTCGACTTGCATGCCCAATGAGTTTTTTCCACCTTACCCTAATCATATGGTCCAGGTAAAATGCGTAACTCTTACCATTAATCCATCAGGGAATGATTTTTCCCGAGATTATTGGTCATTATTCCATTGTGTTGTGTGACTTTGGAAGAGATTGCCTATGCAAAACCCTGTAACTACACGCGGTGTATAACTCTGGTGATGGGGAGGATTCCTGCTCCGTGTAGGAAAAATATAGTCACATGACCAATTGGTTCACCCTCGTACCAAGTATGTTTTTCTCAAATTCGATTACCAAGATTACCTGTAGGGTGTAGGAAGTGTCAATAGTGTGTTGGGATGCTTCTGTGATTATTTCATAATTTTGTTGATTGGGTTTTTCCATTCTCGCTACTCTTTAAAATTTTGAGGTGCTACTTTCCAGGCTCTGGATAATAAGTATATTTTTCTTTGAATCTGGTAACTTAGGGTTCATTCTCTTATGATGAAAACCTTTCTCTTTTCTAGTTTTCCACTGATTTGATTCGACAGTGAGGTAACCCAGGTTGATTTTTTTATGTCTTGAATTAGGAATACAATCGCGAATGTGATTAAGTTCATCCTCAGTTGTTTTTCATAAATACCATAGACCAAAAATCTAGGTTATGTTTTATGTCATCATCCCTCGGTAAATCATGTAATGGTCCTTCGTTTCCTTGCACAATGTGACATAGATGTGAGCTCCTGTGACTTGTGTCGAGTATCTAACTTCACGGGTATAGGAAATTTTCTTGGAAATTCTCGAAGGAGTTTTATAATGAGTGCTAACTCTATTTGGGCTTAGGTGATGGCTCTTACCCTAAATTGAATTATCTTCTCAACTTGGGGTTTGGAGTCACCCTGAAATTCATGGACTCTCTGGAGATCTTGAATTATATATATTTTCTGAGTCTGTATGTTAGAGTTTCATACTGTGTGTTAAATGTCCCATTATGTTTGGTAAAGACAAATCTATTTCAACCGGATGTTATGACATTTCCTTATCTTTGTTGGTTATTTACGATACGTATTTTTCTTTGGAATCCACCCTTCTATAATTTCTTTCAAAACTCCACTAGTTGGCTTCTGGGTGAAATCACGAAGGTGGGTAACACCTTCGTGACAATCGAATCTCCAAATTCCAAAAAACGTGTTTTCGGCCCAAATAATATTATTTTTTGGCCAAAAGATATTTATTTCGGCCGAACAAGTTTTCAGTTTAAAAGTGGAATGTCAAATCAAACGGTATAGTGACGGGACCCTGAATTTGCATGTAAAAATTTAGTCGGACAATTTTATTTCATTCGACAAATTTTTTTGCCCAAAATATATTCCAATCGAAACATTGTTTCTATCAAACAATCTTTCAGCCGAAATATTGTTCGGCCGAAATATCTTTCAGCTAAAAACAGGTTTATATATCAACCACTCATCGATTTTGGAATGGTTTCCAACCTTGTTGGCCTCTGTGTGCGACTCTGAGTTTGAGCGTTTGGTCGTTGCGAGTCTGAGTATTTCGTCATTTGTGAGTCTGAGCATTTGGACGTTTGTGAGGTTTGTTGGCCTTTGTGAGGTCTATTGGTGAGCGGTCGGCGATAGGTCTGTTGGCGAGCGGTATATAGGCGAGAGGTCTGTCAGTGAGAGGTCTGTTGGAGATAGGTTTGTTGGCGAGCGGTCGTAGGTGTGGCGCAACGGTCGTGTTGGTGAGCGCTCAATGAGTTTCATGTATTTTTACAAGCTTTAGTTTTAGCTTTTAATTTTTAATTTTAATTTGTATTTTAGTTTTAGTTTTAGTTTTAGTTTTTAATTTTAATTTTTAATTTTTTGTTTTTATTTTTAGTTTTTC